>LQNS02276621.1:8362419-8373370 GCA_001587735.2 Parhyale hawaiensis
GCCTGTTCATCTCCTCTCAGGGATGCCGTTGGACCAAAAAGGTCTCATCCGCCTTTAGAGTGGCATTTCCTCCAACTCAGGGGCTACCCAGAGCCCCAAACCCAAAGCCAGCTCATGCAAACAGTTAGTTAGGTAAATATCACAAAAACTTCTATTAATCTCTATGCACTGTTGGTGGATTAGTACATACTCGTATCTAACAGTGACATCATAAAGTTCAACATTATGGAAATAGTTGGCTGTCGTGCCCTCACTAAATACGTAAATATGTATTTAGGAGATTATCATCTATTTTCCCTTTAAATATCGGATAATTTCATACAATTTTCCGAAAGGGCACATGTAGCGCCCCAAATGCTTGGAAGGGTTCAGCGTACTTGAATATATCGTACCTTGCACCTAAAATCATTAACTGTGCGACAGACTTGCTTTTCGTAAAACTTGAATAGTATTCTTACACCCTCACTAGCTCTATTTAAAAAACAAAATACACGAAAAATGTTCCGGCAGATTTATAAGGCAAAGCTTATACTACTTAGCTAGAGTATTTAAGCTTTAACATGTTGGTTAATTATTGTTGGATTTTTTTTACATATAAATATGTACATTAAGGTTACAAAATCAATACCAATAAAGGTCTATAGTCTATACGAATAAAAGCTGTCAGTTATATTATTTGTGCTTTTATGTCTGTATTTGTTTTTAGAAGTGTCATCTCTAAAATATAGTTTTAGTTTTAACCTTTTATTTGTCTATGTTTGACATGCTTCGTGTTAATCGCACAAAACATTAACAACCCAATGTGGAGACTATTGAGCAATATTCTACTTCCAAATTCTCCAAAAAACATGGACTGATAGTGTCTTTTTAAAAGTATTTATATTATATTTAGAGTGCACTCAGTGCAGAATATTAAGCCGTCAGCTATACATGACAGAACAAATGATACCATTTTTGCGAAAAAAAAACGAATTTTGCTTCGTCATTTTAGGATTTAATTTACAACCAATTTTACCCATTCTCGAATATTTATACAAACTTACCAAATTATTCAGGACAGCAAGGCTCCCCTACAGAGTTCCAATGTTACGTACTACAGGAGCGCACAACAACTTGTCGCCACCGAACTTGTGCATCGCAGTGCACACGGTGCGGGGGGCTCCAGGGAGACGGGCAAGTTGTCAAGGAAACTTCAGTGTTTAGTCTGCAATCAATAGAACGCAAGACTTGCGATCCCCAGTCTGAATGCGAGACAGATGCCGCGAGTATGTGTGCATTTCTGCGGTATCTCTCTCTTTTGTTTTCAATTGATCAGATATTGCGATCCCTTTGTTGATGCTTTATGAAATGGGGACGTTCATATGAGAGACGAGGACTAGGGAACTGGTGGGTGTTATAATAAAAAGATGCGCTGGTTTAATGAAGTAGGGAAATGTGCTTGTGTACTGAAAAGCGGGGATATGTGCTGGTCTAATGAGGAAGAAACATGTGTGTATGTGCAGTCTTAAGAAGGAGAGATATGTGTTTGTTTTATAACGTGATGATTTGCGTTGGGCTTGTGAAGTGCAGAGCGTTCTTTTTTAGATGGCGAGGTTGCCCTAAATGAAGTGCTGAGATATGTTGGTTTTATAAAAGAGATTCGATGGCCTAGTCATGTGTTTACATCAATTAATCATATGCAGCTCTCTGAACCGTAATGCATCTTGCCAGCTGCATACAACACTTGTAAGGATCCAAAATGTATACAAGAACAAAAAAAGGACATAAATAAAAAAAGCTACTAAAAGATGACTTAGAAGGAAAAAATTATGCCATTATTCAGCTGAGTTATGCGGTTCAACGGTGTCGAAGATGATATTACCTCAAAATATAGTAACGCTGAGGTTCATAGACAACTGGGCCCGTTGTATTTGCCACTGTTTCTTACTTGCAGCCTAATTTCGAAGGCTTAGCAGCCAGTGGTCCAGATCCATTTCTTGCGGCCTTTACTGTTAGCGGCTTTTTCAGTCATTACGGCAATTTAATTTTCAATATTATTTTTTTTTAATCAGACCGCAGGCCAGAAGATTCTAGGTCTTTTCGCCGTCGGTCATTTCGCTGTCGGTCTTTTCGCCGTTAGGTCATTTCACCGTGAGGGCATTTCAACGTGATGTAATATAAATGGTGTGGTAATATACAAATCACACCCAACCTTACGGCATCCTCACGGCAAAATGACCTAATGGCGAAAAGACCGACGGCGACTTGGCAGACGGCGAAAAGACTAACGACGAAAAGACCAAAGGCGAAAAGACCAACGGCGAAAAGACCTGTCACGGGACCAAAAGTTCTAGTCACTCATACATGTTGTAATTGTTAGGTCTTTATTAAATTAGAATGAACGCGGGTAAAGACATAAAAATTTCTGGTCCCTAGTTTGCCAAAGGAAGGTTTGTAGCGCCAGTATTGCAAAACTGAAGGGCCCAAAACATCGCGTGTGAAGGAGAAACTGAACTCTTCAAAACAACAGAAGAAGGTTCTGAAGCAGTACATGCAGCTATGATCGACAGTGTCTCTAGAAAGAGTGAAGTGATGTCTCTTAAGTGAACAAAACTTGTCATTTGTTAGATGCTTGCTTGAGTAAATTACATCATTGATGGCATTTTTGACGGTTTCAATTCGCCTCTTTAATAGAGGTAATTTTTTTTATTCACTTTACCGTATTTTAGTCCTGAGTATTAAATTAACCTCTCTGGATGAACTTTCGCGCTTATGCCAAACCGGTTACGTTCGGGATGATCTCAAACTCAATCCTACTCCTCATGTAGAACTCTGTTGAAGTCCATCTGAAGCAGATAGCGAGTAACGCCATAAGCTCGATTCCAAGTAGTGTAGGCAAAGCTCAGGAATTGACTCGCGGGGTAAATCATATTTTTTCTTAATAGATTGTTTCGAAGACCGATGTCTCAAAGTGCACCTGATAAATCATAAACTGATTTTTGAAAAGTCCACCTAACTGATATAGGTACATGAAGAACGGACGTATAGCGATAATTTTATGGCTACGAGTTCAATTTAAAATTCCTCATCACAAAAATACGTCACTTTAATGCTAATTTGAAGATTAGACGCTTTCAAAGTAACGACATAGTCCTGACTACTGCCTCACCAGCCGCTGCATCCGTTTGTGCGTTCACATAAGCTTTTAGTTAGCATTTCTTCGCAAAAATAAAAAAATACATCTACTAGTACGTAGTCAGTTCATGATGCTCAATAATTTGGTGCCTAGCTTATGTAGAGAACAGTTAAACGAAGCAAAGTATGATGAACATTATGTGGTGGTTGTCTTTCAAAAACAAAAGTAAAAATTTGCATGATGCTGCACTTAGAGATTAAGTGCGTCAACAGTGTTTCATAATTTGATATTTTACCGTTTATTGCCAAAACAAAGGCGACGCAAAAGCTAAATCCGCAATATTGCTTCTGCGCGGATCTGCGTCGGCCCAAAATTTTGTCAGGGTTAGGAAAATTTATTTGATGAAAGGGTTCTTCATCTTTGAGCATGCCCATTGGAGAAAGTGTCCTTATTCTAAATAGGTAGTAGAATTTGGCTATAATGGGGTAAAAACTGACTCACCTAACCCCAGGGGATTCGACTGATTCATCTGAGGTAGACTGATCCACAGGCGCCTGGCCGCACTATCGTCGTTCACGACGATTTGGCGTTCAAGTAAGCTTCCTTGCGCGCGCCACGACTAAAATAAACACTACCTACGCTAACCTAACCTACCCTTACCTAACCTCCTTACCTAACTTTCTAACCTAACCTAACCCAACTTAACCCAACCTAACCTTTCTAACCTTTCTTAACCTTAACTAACGTTACCTAACCTTACCTAACCTAACTGAATCAGCGATACAGGGAGCAGCGCGGCGCACCAACTTGAACGCCGCTCACACCCACACGATCTGCGTACACAAACACGTACGCACACAAATCGTCGCGAACGACGATAGCGCCGCCTGGCCAGGTGCTTGCACCAACTAGCACCTATAATTGTTCCCCTGTCTGATAGCACATTAATGTTGGATGAGGAATGTCCTCGAAGTTATGTTCACTGCATCATTGCCGTGCCATGTCCTCTCCTGCAATAACGCTTCGATGTTTGGCGACGAATTTTCTCAAATTTACGTTCGTTGTTTGCAAAGCAACGATCACTCGTGTAACGGCGTCTTTGAAGATTTATAATTTCTTGAATTATCTCTACATTTCTTCTTCGAACGTTGATGTATTTTTTTGGTACTTTGATAATTGAAATATAATTGTTAAATTTAGGGTAAGCAAAAGCTACTGATAATTACAGTAATGACGATTTACTTTATCCTTTTCAGCGATCGTATAATATCGAAGAAGGACCTACATGCAGTTCACGTATAGAAAAAGTGGCTACATGTGTAACTTATTTTCATTTTATACCATATAAAAACGATTGTGGAGAAACCAAATTTTTTTCGGTGATAAAAAAAATAGAATCCTAGTCGTTGCTAAATTTGAAAAATAGCTCTAAATATGACGATTTTCTCAATCAGCAGTAAGGGGTAGATATTTGAGGTATCGGACTCGATTTTGCTACTAGTGAGAGCCCCGAATAAAGTTGACCAAATAAATGAACCCATTTAAAAAGAACGGTACATGAGCATGTTACATGTCAAAAAATTTATATCACATATCGCCTGAAAGGTACTCTTGGGCAATGTGACTGGCTCTGGTACTGCTTACAAAGTTAAAATTCAGTGGCATTGTGAAGCTAAATCTCGTGTAGAAATTATATGAAGTCATAGGTATTATCGAGAACAATTTATCCAGCGTCCGCAAAAAGTAACTAACCAAGAACTCGTCCCACAAGACGATTGACTAACCAAAAGATTATCTGCTAATCATTCGGAGCCAGTAATCAGGGTCGGCGAAAATCATCATTTATCCATGTTTGTAACCTCAGCAATTTCTCAAGTCCGTAACGCATAGACTTACTAGCCAATCTTTTCGTGCCCTTAATTACCGAGCGTCAGTAAAGCGGTATGGGTTTGACAGACTGGTGGCAGTCCAAGTACAAGGACTCGAACGATATACCTTCCCGCAGTCCGTCGGTAAATGAGGACAGAGAAGTCAATGCAAACGAATTCACTACTCCCTTCTCTGCAAGGGACGTCGGCAAAGCACCAGCAGCAGCAGGTGAGCCGCAGAACTCACAAAAACCACAGCCAGATGCGGGCAAAAAGAAAGGATTCGCGGACCGTTTTTCATTTTTCAAAAAAGAAACCCCAGAGGTGGTGATAACGGAAATGGGCTCCGAGGATGTCTTTTCTGCACCGAGACCACGAAAGAAACAACCAGAGGAGAAGAACAACAAAAAGAAAGGCAAGAAGGGAAAAGCGAAGGAGCCGGAGCCAGTAGAAGAAGATTTCATTAGAATTAAAGTTTGGCTTCGTCGTAATCGCAACGAATCTTTTCGGCCCGCCAAGTTCTGCGATTGCTTGGTAGACTACTTCGCCTCCGCTGACCAGAGGAACATCTACAGCGCCCCGTCCATCCACTTCACGAGCAATTCACTCCAAGTACCAAATATGCATGGGAGACAAAGCTCTCCGGTGCCTTCGGAGACTGGAAGTCTTGGTTCTTCCAGCGAGTACTATGGGGCCAGCAGAAGCGGCGTTAGTACGCCATTTGGATGCTGCAGTGTAGGCCACAGTACTCTGTCCACGGCTTCCCGTCCAGCGAGCATCAACACTTGCTGTAAACATGCCCCTAGGACAGAGGCCATCAGCGTGACGGTCGAGTGTATTCTTCAGGACAATAGGGTGCTGATGCAGCCTGCTCCTGAGGGGGAAGATGTCGAGAGAAGCCATGCCAAGATCCGCCAGTCCAAGAAACGCGCCGGAGCTGGAGTCTCCTACCTCGCCGTGCTGGAGGTAGGAATGTTATCTAGTCTCTAGATTCTGTACTTGCATTCAATATCCATTACCTACATACATCGCAGTGCCATAGGTGACAATATTACAGGAGTAGGTTTTCTATTTTACCCTTACAGCGAATATCAGTTCATCTTCTTGTTCAAATATTGGCAAACTTGAAGTGATACTGTTATCTAGTCTCTATTAACTCTACACTACCACTGACTACACATACCTCGCTAGTGTGGAATTAATTATATGATTCCGTATTTTTTTCCATACATGGATTTTAATACTGGACGTAGAAGTACATACCTCACTACTTTATGAAATAGCGAAAAATCTTTACTGAGATTTTTTTTTGCTTACACTTCTACTAAATATTACTGAACGTTGAACAAACTTCGCTATTATACATTCAAGGACACTGTTTCTCCGTGCTCTCTTCACGGAGCATACACTTCACCATTAAAGTATCCCTATACTGTTACTGTAATTTATATGCCACTGCTGCAAACGTTGTCGTACAGGATGTGACCGACACAATATATGCATAGTGTACTGCAAATGTATATCAAAGAATGCTGAGCTATTATAGGTATCATCGAGGAAGGTAGTTCTAACAACGTAAGCTAATCTCATTAGCTAAGATTTATCTAGTATTTCAGTTACAGGGCTTTGTTTGCACAGCACTGGAGTCTGAAGTGTTCCGAAACATAATCGGCTTGGTATTAACTCCTGAAGCTCAATTCAAAGTAACGAAATAAATGATCTTGACTAATGCTGAAGAGAAGTTAAAGCTAATGAGGCTAGCTTGTGGCAATCGAAGACGGTACACAGAAAGTACACAGTACCTTATCTGTTTTGGAGATGATTAAGCTGAATAATTACAATAAATATAATAATATAGCTTAAAAAATACACTGAACGAGATAAATGTCGTTCTTGGCGTGTATTCTACTCGTAATAGTTACCACACCCATGCCTCTAAAAATAAGACTATATTTCATTAAGCAGTCCCCCCCCGTCCTGTGCAGCATCCGCCGTTCTGCTGCGCCCACCGCATCAGCCCCAAGGATTTCAGCGAACTGAGCACTGAAGTGAAGCAGCGAGGTGTCGATGTTGGGGTACGTGTAGAATAAATCCTGCCGTGGTATTGAATAGTTAATTAGGACACGATAGGAAGGCATTAACAAATAACTGATGGTAATTATCAGTGTTCTTATTCACATATCGTACAAAGGAATTTCCGTTCCCACTAGCATAATAATTATGTCAAGTTAGGAATACTCCCACTATGCAATAGAATAGTTGGTTAAGTTCTGTGCTTCAGTACATGGGATCTCCGTCCCGATGTCAGACATTAGACAGAAAGAAAAAATGCGTTTGCTGAACCGTTAGGGTGCCGTTGCCTTGCCAAATCTTAAAATCGAACTGATGAAGACGTCTTAAGTACTTCTTCGTGGCAGTAAAATGCTAGTTTTTTCACTGTGCTAATATGCACAAAATGAGGAGAAAATCAACAAGGGTGAAGAGAAAGACATTCCTGAGACAAGATCCACGACGGAAGAGTGAAGGATACGGGGTTTTACTGATGTATTCATTTTCAGCAATCATTTTATGACGATATGGGCTGCCTGTAATTAATACTGATTTTAAATGTGACATGACAGACTTCTTTTAATGTGACCACGATAGATGAAAGCTTTGTATTAGCTACCAGTTGCTACCTATACTATGCACAGTACGGGGAACATAATTTTTATCTACTTTGAACAAAGGAGTTGTGAATGTTGATCTCTTCATTAAAATTCGTTCTTTACATTATTAGCGCCAGCTTATACGCCATTTTTGTGAATAAATACCCTCACTGAAACATTTGACAAGCAGTCAATGAAAAACATGTGAACGATGAGGTGGTCCGTGAAGCGGATCCAGCGGACAGTAGTCAGCGAGCTTGTGCAATATCTACAACGAGACGTTGTGCAATATGAGATCACACGACCGACAGTACAAATGTAATGCAAGTTTATTCCAATCTGGACTGAGGAAATTATCTCCGTTGTGACTAGTAAAAAAGACTGAAAAGGGAAAAATACGAATGATGCAAGTTTTGATTTTATGTCTGATGTTATACCAGCTTTTCATAACAAATCAATTTTCAATACAATGAAGGCATTCATTCCTGGATCCGGGTTTCCTGGATGATGTTCGGGCCCCTACGTCCCGGGTCACGCTGATTGTACCTCATATTGTTCGTATCTCTGCGCTATTTTCAATAGATGTATAAATAATGGTATTTATCCTGATGTATTCAAACTAGCTAGAATAGTAGCTCCATTACATAAGTCCGGCAGTATCAGTTCTGTATGAAATCTTAGGCCGGTTTCAGCTTTGTCTGTTTTCAAAAAAGTGTTTGAAACGGTGATTATTGACGTTTATCTAAGTTTTTTTTAGCATGAGTAAAATTTTGTGTGACTGTCAGTCCGGATTTAGAAAAGGGAAAAATACGAATGATGCAAGTTTTAATTTATATCTGATGTCTTACCAGCTTTTCATAACAAATCTTTAACCATTAGATACTTTCTAGATCTTAAAAAACTTTTGATACTTTAAATAAAGATATTTTATTGAAAAAGTTGGATCACCACAGTATAAATATGTTTTATTGAAAAAGTTGGACCACTACGGTATTCGATGCTCTTTTAACACTTTACTGGATTGTTATTTGACCAATCATAGAAAATCTGTTATGGTAGGTGAATCCCGGTCATGCACACGCTGTATTAATCTGGGTGTTCTCCAAGGATCCGTGTTAGGACCACTAATTTTTATTTATTTGCATCAACGATATGTTATTTGAAGGTGCTACTGCTCATGCAGTTTTTTATATCAATGACTCCAATTTACAATGTGAAATAGAAAAAGTACAACAGTTAATCAACAATCTTAGTTCTTGGCTGACGCTCAATAGGCTACCACTCCTAACGTTAACAAAACAAAGCTAATGCTATTTAGTGCAATAAGAATACCCGATGTACCTGATTTGTATTTTAATGAGGTCAAGCTAGAATGGGTGCTAAGCTTCAAGTATCTAGGAGTAATTATAGACAACAAACTTACGTTTTCTGGACATATATCTGTGCTTTGTAATAAATCGAGTAAAGCCAAGGGTGAAGTAATCTACGCTGTTTCATAGTACTTAACGAGAGAAACATTGTTATATCCTTAATTAACCTATGGTATTAGTTTTATGGTGGGCCACTGACTATATGGTTAAGCTTATAAGTACAATAATGAACAACACAGAATAATACTAAATGTCAAGCGGGATCACAATAATATACCACGTATGGCGACAAATGAAGCGTATATTCGACTGAAGCTTTCAAACTTCAGAGATGTTCATCGTTATTTTATGCTAACGTTCATGCGGAAACAATATCAGGTGGGATTCCCTATTTTCAATCTTATTATAGCCATCTACTCCCGACGGATAGTTATAATGCAAGAAATGTTCGCTTAAACTTAACCGCTGTTCGACTAGACTAGAGATAGAAAAGCGCTTCATAATATTTCAATCTGTTAATGCATATAATCAGTTACCGGATGAGCTTACACGAGCAATGTCTCATGGAACCTTTAAAACTAAGTTTAAGAGCTTTTGCCTGCAACAGTATAATAATGAGTAAATTCCGTGCTATGTGCAGTAGGGAATAGGTAACAGGCATCATTAGCGTTGAGTAAAAAGATGTAATTATTGTCTTTCTATAAACTCATGGGAATTCCAAATGATGCATTAATTGAATATTGCTATGGTGGATTGTCAACATCACGTGTTTGTGTTCTTCTGCGTTAACACTCGAGTGCAGTACCATGCTCTTGTTCATGTAGATCTTACAATAGTACTTCCACGTTTTTCTTTTGATGCATTGTTTCTAAGACTGACAATTGAAATGCGTGAAAATGGCCTGTGTTCAGTGGAAATAGTTGAAGTGTGTTTTTGGTAATGACATTATTGACGATTTTATGACTGATGTCCCATAAGTGTACACACTCTTAGTAGACACGTTCTCAATATTTCCTGTACTCTAGTTCTATTTCTGACTGGATGAATATGGATTTGTAACGTGAGAACAATAAAGGTGTTAAAGGTGTTATTTATAAGTATTTACCTTCACCAAGGAGGTTATGCTTTTGCCGATATTTTTGTCTATTTGTCTGTCATCAATATTACCCACACAGTTGTGGATGGATCTTTGCTAAATGTAGAGGAATTGTTAAGGATATTAGGATAAACAGAAGATTGCATTTTGACGAGTAATTGTTCCACCATTTGTTTGTCTGCCACTTTTTTCTTGGTAGCATAACTCGAAAAGTTATTGACGGATCTTTATATAAGTGCAGAAATGATAAAATTTTTGCGTTGATCTATTCGTCCGTTTGCTTACGTTTGTTTTTATATTTATCAGAAGCATACCTCACAAAGTTACGACTTAGGAATGGATCTTTATGAAAGTTGTAGGAATTGTTAGGAATGTTAAAACTCACAAATGACAAAATTTTGGTGACTATTAGTTCGTTTGTGTATTTGGCTAAAGTTTGTCGAAATGTTTGTGACAAACTTACTCAGAAAATTAAAGACGTACGGATCTGCAGGGAAGGGTCAGAAGCTGTTATTACTGTCAAGAGACACAAAGAACAAAATTTTGATGATGATAAAGCATATCTTAGTCTCACGACTAATTTGAATTTTTCGTTAACACTGCTCTGGTGGGCGGAGATATGTGCTCTTGGAGTGCTCTAGTAAGAATTGACATGAAGTAATTGCAGACTGTGGGCTTCGGGTAAAGTGTGCTCTTGGAGTGCTCTAGTAAGAATTGACATGAAGTAATTGCTGACTGTGGGCTTCGGGTAAAGTGTGCTCTTGGAGTGCTCTAGTAAGAATTGACATGAAGTAATTGCAGACTGTGGGCTTCGGGTAAAGTGTGCTCTTGGAGTGCTCTAGTAAGAATTGACA
>LQNS02276621.1:8395646-8408255 GCA_001587735.2 Parhyale hawaiensis
GGGGCTCTGGGAGTCCTGCTATCCTCCCGTGCTCTACGCCGGCATGCCCAAGAGACAGCACCTTGTCTATTACCTGCACATCAGACTGAGTCAGCACTCTGAAGTGATCCAGCAACATCTGAAGGTGAGGTCTTTTATTGTAGGGGTAGTACTGAAGAGGTTATCTCTGCAGGGATACTTAGACAGCAAAATCGGAGGTGTATCGTATTTATTACACTGGATAAGTTGCAGCGCTTTGAAGTGAAACAGCGACATCGAAAACTGAGGTATAGGCCTATGCTGTAGAAGAGGTAATGAAAGGTTAGAATGTTTGGGGTGATAGAGCGACATTTCAAAGCTAAGCACATGGTATCGGAGTGAAAATGAAGAGATATTATTTCAATGGGATAAAATTGTGGCTGATCTGCTTCTCAGATAAAAAATTTAGGGGAAACATTATAAAAGTCCACGGAATTCTCTACAAATGTTTCATTTACTTATGCAACAGGGATGGCAATGCCTTCTGACATTTAGCTTGCCCTAGCAATTTATGAGTACCGTAAAAAGTGCTTGAATTTATTTACATAAACTAATCGCTGACAATTACACTCATGAAACAGCTGCAGCGCAGTGAAGTCGGAGCTTCTGCTTGGCTCAACAGACTACACGCTGAGGTGGTCGCTTACAGCAGCCGACCTTTGCCTGAAAAGCCCGTGCCTATCACTGAGCTGGACCCTAACTCAGGTGTGTAGTTCTAACGATAAGCCCGTGCCTATCACTGAGCTGGACCCTAACTCAGGTGTGTAGTTCTAACGATAAGCCCGTGCCTATCACTGAGCTGGACCCTAACTCAGGTGTGTAGTTCTAACGGTAAGCCCGTGCCAATCACTGAGCTGGACCCTAACTCAGGTGTGTAGTTCTAACGGTAAGCCCGTGCCTATCACTGAGCTGGACCCTAACTCAGGTGTGTAGTTCTAATGATAAGCCCGTGCCTATCACTGAAGTGACTTTATGTAGGTTTGGTAGTGTGCCTAATTTTTCATAGGCTATTGTTTATCTCAGAAAACCAATGTACAACTCTTTTAAAGTAGACAGTTTTTTTTTCGGCGAACTCAAATAAAACCAAATCAGTGCATCCATAATATAGAAGGAACTATTGCTTATTAAAATAAGAATATAAGAAGTGACGACAATAATCAATGTTTGAAAAATTAGAATTTTTCTTAATTAGGTGGAGGCGGAATCGATTTTTATACAAAATTGCAACTAGTATACTAGTATATCGTGTTGTATATATTATTTTAGAATGCTAAGATTACTAGACTTGTAGTGTAATTCGATACATTATAATACTTTTGTATTACGATTGTATTATTAAGAACAATAAATGCATTCACTAAATTTATGTTACTGGCTGTAGACCATAACACGTCTAGTCTTTAAGTGACACAATATGATAAACAGTGTAGCATTACAGCGCACAACGTTCAATAAGTTTGACTTTGCAATGTCCGCAGTTTCCAAGATTGTGGCACTTTTCTTTATTGAGGTATGAACAATAGCTTAGATAACTATCACATCGTGTGTTATGCAGCGGCTTAGAAGTACCCTAAGCCGCGTTACCCGGGCGCCAGATTATTTGTAGTGATGATCCTATATCTGAACTCAAAGACTTGACCGTGTCTATGTTGGAGAGGTATGTCCCGAAGAGGACTATTCTTGTGAGGTCTCGGGATAAACAGTGGTTGAAGACCAATGTCGGTTAGCTTTTGAAGCTAAACAAGCGGCTTATCAGGCTTGGCGGCGTTCGCGTGACCGCACGTTGTCCAGACATATGTGGATCGTGCGGCCGAGGCTAAGCGTGTGTATGAGAGGGCTCAACATCGTCACAGGCAGCGTTCCAGGGAGTCTCTACTGAGTAATGACCATCCACATCGTTGGTGGAGTAAGCTAAAGGGTTCAGCTTTAGGTGCTGAACCTTTATTGCTGCTCCTTGTTGGTCCCGGTGGAGGTATCATTGCTGATCTCTTGGCTTGGGCGGAACTCTTTTCAGCTAACTTTGATGGGAAGCAGAGCAGAGATGTGTTGTCACTGCCTCATGGATGTCACCCTGAACCTCGTTTAACCTCTTTGGCGTTCAGATCTGGTACAATCAAGGTGCTGCTTGAGAGTCTTGATCTTTATGGAAGTATGGACTCGGTGAGTATGTTTCCTCTGATTTATTAGCGGCTTGCTGACGTTCTCGCCGCTAAGCTTGGAGTGCTCTTCTGATACGGTTAGGGAATTTTCTCCATTGTCAGCGTACTGGGAATTTAGTCCCATTCTCAAGGGTCCAGTGTCGCCCCATGTCGCCAGCTACCAACCTACATATTGCGCTGACGCACAGTTTGTCGAATGTGTTTGAGAAATTGGTCGCTTCTAAGCTTGGACTCTTTGCTGAGGCTACGGGTTTGTTGCCTGCTGGTCAGTTTGCGTACAGAACTGGTTTGGGTTGTTGTGATGCACTGTTGTTGGTGTCACACCATTTGGAGTCTGCGCTGGATTGTGGGTCTGAGACACGCCTCGTGAACTTGGACTTTGACGCGGTGTTTGATAGGGTCAACCACAGGGGTCAATTGTACAAGTTGGAGTCGTTTGGTGTGGGTGGTAGGGTTCTTTCAATCATTCGTGATTTTGTTTCTGAGTGAACGCATAGTATGTCTGTTGACGGTTTTATGAGTGCCTCAGTCGCGGTGGAGTCTGACGCGCCTCAGGAGAGCGTACTTAGCCCGCTGCTGTTCGCTTGTACACAAGTGATATGCTCTCTTTGCGCGAGAAATGATCAACTATGCCGACGATTTCACTTTGATACAAGTGATATCTGCCCGCAGCATACGTAATGATGTCGCCGAGTCTCTGAATAGGGGTCTGTCGTACATTAGGTCATGGTGCTCGGCCTGGAGTATGAAGCTGAATGCCAGTGAGACCAAGTCTATAATTGTCAGTCGGTCTGGGACATCTTTACCGCAGCATCCACATCTAAATATAGATGACACTTTGGTTCAGGAGTCTAGCTCCTTGGAGATTTTCGGTGTTGTCTTTGACGAGAAGCTTACCTTTGAGACGCATATTAGGCGGCTGGTATCACGTGCTTCCAGTAAGATTGGGCTCCTGCGTGAGGTGAATTCTGTGCTTGGTGACCGTGAGGGTGTCCGCAGACGGTTTTACGCTTTTTCACTGCTTGTGTTGGAGTATTATTCACTTACTTACTGGTCTGGGCTTCAGCTGCTGACAGCCACTTCCGTCTGCAGGACCGACTGGTTTGTTCAAGCAGCAGACTGTGCGCCGAAAATGATCTGGCGAATCTGTCCCATAGGAGAAAGGTGGCCTGACACTGTATGTTTCATAAGGTTTACAACAGTGAAAGATATTGGTTGCATTCTTCTGTCCCGGCTCTCAAGGTCTGAAGGAGGATTACACGTGCTGAGGTTGACGCGCCCTCTTGCACTTTGGAGACTGTTAGCTGTAGAACTCGTCAGTTCAGTCGGTGCTTTGTGCCCTGGTCTGTTGGGGTTTGGATTTCATTGCCGTCATCGGCTTTCGGTCGTGTTGGAACGCATGCGTTTAAGTCAGCGCTGTTAATGACTTTTTGTTGGGTTTTCTTTAGCAGCGTTTAGGGCTTCCCGGTGTTGCAAAATACTTCATTTGGGTTGTACTACCTGTCCATGGGGGCCCGGGCGTGAAGTTTTTATAATAATAATATTGATAAAAATAAGCACAATTTATGGTTCAGTGCTTATTGCTTTTTTCCATATTCAGATGCGTCGTATGATGGCGTCATGGACCCGAAAGTGCTGCGCAAAAAGATGCCTGAGCCAACTAGAGAAATTGAGCGACTCACTACAGGGACCAGGTAATGTTGACTTCGGTTAGTGGTAGGTGGCAGTTGACCTCGAGCTCATGTTTACTTCGGTTGCTGAACGTAACTGGCAACAAGCTAACTTTGATGGCAGTTGACGACTAAGAAAGTTGACTTTTGTGCTAATCGGCAATTGGCAACAAGTTGTTGTTGTGTCTTGGTGATGGGTGAAAACTGGGAACGAAGTACTGTTATCAGTGGAAGTGGAAACGCACGGGCAAAGTAATACTGATATCAGTGGCAGATAGGCTGAAAGTATTGCTGTTGCAGTTGTACTCAACATAGTCGGAGACAGTTAATTAAATACTAGCTAAGAAAGAACATCAGGTTGGTGTCTAAGGAATGTTAAATAAAAAAAGTATTTCTGTCAAAAAATATGTTTTAGTTAGAGTACCACGGTGGAATGGGCTACATTTAGGTGTTCTGTAAACTCCTTAGAGGTAATGGTAGGGGCTTCTAAAACAAAGCTTTCAGCATTGCAGAATCGTGTTTTTGATATTTTTTACCTCTCTATCAAAGTTAAAATGACTCACTACTTCGGAAGCAAGAAAACCACCTGATGCAGCGTCTTTCATTCACTTCATCAACCCCATAAGTGTTCTGAACAGATTTGGGAGCAGCACTTGCATCAATACCTTCATGAAATTCGTCGAGTAAACCTCCTCTTCTGTGACCGTTATGTGGGACATAGATGGGGTAAAGTTTCTGAAGATAATTCGCAAACATTAGACAATCAAAAAGAAAATGATGCATATTAAACCTAGAGTTACTCTATATCTACAAGAAAAGGTAAGAATGTTATAAATTCGGTCAGAAAAATTTGTACTGGAAATCGGACATTAGGCACTTTTGCACCAACTTGATAGTATATAATTTTAGGCCAGTTTAGGAAATTCTTGCAAGTGGTAATTTTTAATATCTTTGCATCGCTTCTTCTTCTCTTTTTGAGACACGTAAAAATATGAATACACTTATTACATTATGTTGAAACTTTTGTCATATGTTGCTTAGCAAAATCCAACATTCAGCTATAACCTACGACATACATGCATGTGTAGTGCCGCAGTGCGTCCCCTCTCCTTCGAATGATCTTTTTGTAAAACCTTTATAGGAGTTGAATTACTGATTTCTTTCACAGTTGAGTATGAGATGTGAAAAAAGGCGCTAAGT
The DNA here is from genome assembly GCA_001587735.2 of Parhyale hawaiensis. Classification (NCBI taxonomy): domain Eukaryota; kingdom Metazoa; phylum Arthropoda; class Malacostraca; order Amphipoda; family Hyalidae; genus Parhyale; species Parhyale hawaiensis. The sequence continues at coordinate 8,400,694 of LQNS02276621.1, forward strand.
CAGATAAAAAAACATTTTTTTTTATATTTTATATGCTCTGCAATGAAACATTTCCCCTCTAGGAACAATATTTCTGAGATGAGTGCATTTCTTGTTTACTCAGGTTCGCCATGAAGCTCTGGCTTGCGCTCAAGGATGAACAAGAAGAAGAAGCCATCGCACAGTCTACGCTCTGAATATTTTTCGTTTGTCTGCAGATGGATAACGAAACGTTCAGTTATATGTGTGCTCTACTGCAATTTAAGCGTCTTTGTGATCATCAAATGCATTTTTCGCACTAAAGTTGCAGGCGATCAGTACACCAATAAATAACTTCAGGGTGGAAATTTCAGATTTCAGAATTCACATGGGTGGTGATTACGCTTTCGGACTTAGGTGTTGTCATTGGATTCTCAGTGCACCTTGTCCACTTAGACATGTACGAGCTGATTTTGGCTAAAAATAATCAGTAAAATATACCAAGATTAACACCATGTTGAATTGTGCTCTTTAAATCTTGTAATTTTGAAATTCGCTGCTTACATTAAAGAACTACCTAATGATGGGTGCATTTTTATTAGAAATGTGTGTTAAGAATGTAGTCGGTTGACATACATATATCCTTTAGCATGTCATCTTCAAGTTATATATCTTGATGTTTAAAACCATTCAACAATGTTTTCCTGTGGTTATGACATCGCTATCATATGCCTTATAGGTGGCACGTTGTAGTGCACTTTAAGGAGGAAATTTTATAAAGCGTATGCAATACTTCCGGGCGTAAATGTAAAAGTGTAGTTCATATAATAGATGATATCTTATGTATAGTCCTGGGTACTACAGCATTAATAATTTATTACCACATTGCTACTTGTGCTCTAGATCAAGGGTGACAGACTATTCAGGAAATGGTCAGCATTTAAAACTCTACAATTTCAGAGTCTCTTAGCATCTTAAGCGCAAAAAAATTCCCACTAAATATATATTCAACACCCAAGGGTATTAGCGACAAAAACTTATTTTTTCTTTATCCCCAATTGAAGTAAGGATATTAATTGACTTCAGGAAACCAGTAGATTGGTCTTCCCTATAGTCTTGTCGGTTGTATAATAATCATTACTACAGGCAATAACACTGCGCATAAAAATAGATTACTCTACATTAATAGCACTTGTCAACCTCCGCCAGGCAAGGCTACGTTAAGGAAAAATTCAAATTGGCCCTGAAGCCATGAATGATTACCATTTTCTTATCATTAAAATTTGGTGATTTGTGCCTCTTGATATTTTTAATTTTTCTTGTAATTTTCTCGAAAAACCGTCTGTAGCTTTTTGAGTCATGTTCTGAGAAAATCTGAGACGCAATTATTGTAAGCACACGCAAACGAGCAAAACGGTCATCGCCAAAGTTTGATCATTTGCACCTTTGAACATTTCATACGATTCCTACAAATTTCATGTTTCGTTCATAACTTTTTGTGAAATGTTACAAACATAAAGCAAATACTGTAAGGCGACAAACAAATGGCGTGACAGATCATCACAAAAATTTGGTCAGTCGCTCTTCGTAGCATACCCAACAATTCTTACACATTTCAAGAAGATCCATTCATAAATGTTCGAGTTAGTTACAAAAAAAATATAGGAAGAAAAACAAACGTTAATTGATAGGAATTCACCAAAAGTTAATAATCTGTTCTATTTTCACATGTACCTAACAATCCTTGTAAATTTCTTAAAGATCTGTCCCTAAGTTTCTGAGCTATGTTGGTGAAACACAAGAAACAAACAGCGACAAAAATATATTTGGCATGAGTAATTCTTCGCCTTTACTTTGATAACTTCCACTGTGTGACTCGGAATCTGAAACTTGTGTTGTGCATCTTGACATATTCTAAAGTTATTGTGTTTGTTTCTAATGGCAACTTCATCAGCAATATCTTTACAGAACGATCGGAAGGACCACTTATTGAAGTTATTTATGCTATTCCTACAAATTTGTGAAGGACTATTATCAAAGAAAACCTGCTGCAGATCTGAAGTTAGGATCATGAAATTAGTAGGCAATTTACTAAGTAATGGGTCACCTATTAAAGCTTATTCTCTAATATAATAATGTCAACAACATTAACAGATTCTACCTACTTCATCGACAGATTTTGTGCGTGAGTGAACTAGTTAGTTTGCAAATATCGCATACTCTAACTTGCTAGGCTGTAATAGGGCAGTTGTATATAAAAGATTAGTGTTTATGTAGTAAAATTTGTACCGCATTGCTTTCTCACTGCGATAATACGAAGCAAATAATGCCTGTGGCAATAAGAATATTATTGGTGCTGTTCAGAGTGGTTCATTGTGTCTGTCTTGTGCACAAAATTAAACTATAATTTATACGGCACATTTTCAGTTAGTTGAGATTAGCCTTACAATGTCGAGCGTCAGCTATATCTGACGCTTCCAACAATGCAGTTCCTAAAAGCAATGAAACGTTCTCCCGGCATTTATTCAACATTGCGAACCAAGCTGTATCTAATTTCCTTAGATAATTGATTGAAAATATAACAAATCGAAACCCAAAATATCGTATTAGAATTCAAATCACGATAGTACTTCTACTACTTTTTCAATAAATTCTGCGCTGTTGCATACTTTCTTACTTTATAGAGGTAGTTGATCTGCTTGATATCTGTAGAAATTAAGAAGGAATGTGTATAAATAAAGTGCATGAACGTAGCTATAGTGTGTATGTATTAGTTAGACGAGCTGGAGAGTGCAGAATACGTGATCCTGTAAAGCGATACTCTAAATAGTTATTCTGTTTCTAATTTAGTGCAGAGTAGAGCCAAAAAAAGGTTTTTGCGTATTGTTTCCCCTCTTGTTTTGTTACTATTTTCAGGTTTCACTTTACCAGAGCGGTATAACCCACTTACCACCAAGGCCGATCTGAGGGTTCGGTTTCAAATTATGCAAATCGCATATAGATGTTTAACCCATTGACGCATTCTATTCATTTTTGCGGACAGTCATTGTTAAGAGAAATGTAGGTTTACATTGTGGTTATTGTGGGCCGTAGGGAGATATGAAGTAATATGCTCTTTGTAGTTAAGCAATGGCATGAATATGATTCCGCTAGATGACAGTGATTGATTATCAAAAGATTGTAATTATGCAGTAATTCATGCAGGATATATTAAGTTTGACTTAGATTTAAATGCGTGCATTTTCAACCAATCAATNTAAATTGATCGTAGCAGTGACTAAAAAAGCTTGTCCCGAGGCCCGAGAACGTGGGCTTTCTGTAAACCCCCGTGTCAAGCATTGAGTCGTTTTTGGTTACTAAAACATCTAAGAACATCTAGAAGGTTTTATTAGATTTTTGAAAATGGAAGGATGCTTCCGAAACGTCAAATTTTAATTAGCTTGTGTCGACTTCTATTTGAATTTTTAGATAATATCTTTTGTATGCATAGTCCTGAGTACTACAGCATTAATAATTTTTTATTACCACATTGCTACTTGTGCTCTAGATCAAGGGTGACAGACTATTCAGGATATGGTCAGCATTTAAAACTCTACAGTTTCAGAGTCTCTTAGCATTTTAAGCGCAAAAAAAATTTCCTCAAAAATATATCCATCACCCAAGGGAATTAAAGACTAAAATTTATTTTTTATCCTCAATTGAAGTAAGGATATTAAATGACTTCAGGAAACCCGTAGATTGGTCTTCCCTATAGTCTTGTCTGTTGTATAATACTCATTACTACAGGCAATAACACTGCTCATATAAATAGATTACTGTACAATAATAGCACTTGTCAACTAGAGAAGCACCCTGAGAGCTCATACCTCCGCCAGGCAAGGCTACTTTAAAGAAAAATTCAGGTTGGTCCTGAAGCCATGATCACCATTTTGTTATCATTAAAATTTGGTGATTTGTGCCTCTTGATATTTTGAATTTTTTCTTGTACCTTTCTCGAAAAGCCGTCTGTAGCTTTTTGAGTCATCTTCTGAGAAATTCTGAGACGCAATTATTGTTAGCACACGCAAACGAGCGAAACGGTCATCACCAAAGTTTGATCATTTGCACCTTTCAACATTTCTAACGATTCCTACAAATTTCATGTTTCGTTCATAACTTTTCGAGTTGTTACTGACAAACATAAAGCAAATATTGTAAGGCGACATGCAAACGGAGTGACAGATCATCAGAAAAATTGGGTCAGTTGTTCTTCGTAGCATACCCAACAATTCTTACACATTTCAAGAAGATCCATTCATAACTGTACGAGTTGGTTGCCAACAAAATATAAGAAGAAAAACAAGCATTGATTGATCGGACTTCAGCAAAAGTTAACAATCTGTTCCACTTAACATCTGTTCCTAATAATCCCTGTAAATTTCTTAAGGATCTGTCCATAAGTTTTTGAGCTATGTTGGTGACACACAATAAACAAACAGTGAGAAAAATATAAACTCTTAGGCCTTTACATTGATAATTTTCACTGTGTGACTCGGAATCTGAAACTTGTTTCGTGCATCTTGTCATACTCTTAAGTTATTATGTTGGTTTCTAATGGTAACTTCATGAACGTGATCTTTACAGAACGATCAAAAGGACCACTTATAGAAGTTTTATTTATACTATTTCTACAAAAATGTGAACGACTAGTATCAAAGAAAACCTGCTGCAGATGTGAAGCTAGGATCATGAAATTAGTAGGCAAATTAGCATTTAATGGGTCACCTAGAAAAGCTTATTTTCCAGTATATATATGTTAATAAAACTAACAGTTTAGACCTACTTCATCGGCAGATTTTGTGCGCGAGTGAACTGGTTAGTTTGCAAATATCTCATACTCTCACTTGCTAGGCTAAAATAGGGCAGTAGTGTATAAAAGATTGGTATTTAGTAAAATTTGTACCGCATTGTTTGCTCACAGCGATAATTCGAAGCAAATAATGCCTATGGCAATAGGAATAATATTGGTGCTGCTCAGAGTGGTTCATTGTGTCTGTTTTGTGCACAAAATTTAACTATAAAATATACGGCACCTTTTCAGTTAGTTGAGGTTAGCCTTACAATGTCGAGCGTCAGGTATTTCTGACGCTTCCTACAATGTAGTTCCTAAGAGCAGACAAACATTCGTCCGGCATTTATTGAACATCGCGAATCAAGTTGAATCTAATTTCCTTAGATAATTGATTGAAAATATAACAAATATAAACACCAAACATCGTAAAAAAAATCAATTCACGATAGTAATTCTACTACTTTTTGAATAAATTTTGCGTTGTTCCATACTCTCTTACTTTATAGAGGTAGTTGATCTGCTTGATATCTGTAGAAATTAAGAAGGTATGTATATAAATAAAGTGCATGAACGTAGCTATATTGTGTATGTATTAGTTAGACGTGCTGGAGAGTACAGAATATGTAATGCTGTAAAGCGATGCTTTACATAGTTATCCTGATTCTAATTTAGTACAGAGTAGAGCAAAAAAAAAGGTTTTTGCGTATTGTTTCCGGTCTTGTTTTGTTACTATTTTCAGGTTTCACTTTACCAGAGCGGTATAACCCACTTACCACCAAGGCCGATCTGTAGGTTCGGTTTCAAATTATGTAAATCGCATATAGACTGATGTTTAACCCAGTAACGCTTTCTATTCATTTTTGCGGACAGTCATTGTTAAGATAAATGTAGGTTTACATTGTGGTTAATGTGAGCCGTAAGGAGATATGAAGTCTTTGATCAATTCGTTACCGTACTTATACTAAGGCGATCTACTGTCACTAACTAATAGTTTTCTAACATTAATACGTCATTAAGTACGTCCTATATAATTCAAACTGAATCTAAATTTACGCACGTAAAAGTTGGTTAGTTAGAATCAAAAAACATTACGAGCCTTCACCCGCTGGATATTTTATTTTCCTAAAACCTTAGCTAAATTAACGTCAAAGAAAAATTTGAACGTTATAAAGTCATTACAGAACTGAAGACAGTAAGCTTTACGAAGCATCTTCAAGAGACTCTAGACTAAAACCTTCCCTGAAATATTAGTCCACTTTTTTTTTTGAATGAATTTCTATCAAAAGTAATACAGGGTGACACAGAGACAACTAATCGAAGTAATCCCTTATCAATCAAGAAGTGCTAGCTGCAAGAAAGTAGAAGTAGAACGCTTCGTGGCGTAGGACCATCACCTGCGGTGGGAGCAAATTTCATTGCAATCGTTTTTGATGGACAGCTAATGCTAATTTTCTGGCATGGGTCACATCGAGGCCAGCCCACCAGACTCCCTGCAAAAAATCATGAACAGAGCTCAACTCATTCTACTAGTTTCTTGGGGAGGGTAAATTTCATCGCCGTCATTTTTTATGGCCAGTTATTCCCAGGGCATAAGTCACATCGAGGGCAACCCACCAGACTCACTGCAAAAAAATATGAATATAGCTCAACTCCTTCGACCACTTATTGGGTGGACAGACAAATATAATATACAAATAAATATATACATGTACTTCAATCTTCAACGAAACATTATCACCTCTCTCACTTCGTTCGCGGGTGATAAAAAGCAAGAGAAAGGGAGTGTCTTGATGTTTTGTTTCTCATGAACTGCTTTGACTGGTTATTTTATCTATTGTAGTCGCTATATGTGTTGTAGACATTTATTTTCTTCTTTCACGATGGTGAGTTCTCTAGTAAACAGCTTTACAAAACAGACTAGTCGCTATGTTCAGCATCAAGGCAGGCATTTCAGCACTTGTAAGACGAGAAAAACTTCAGAATATACTGTATATCATTTTGTGTGGTTATTTGATTCATATTTTTTCCTCAGTTATTATTTGAGTCATCAGTGTTTGCTTTCGATGAGTGTTTTTTTTTGTGTTACATGTTATGGCGGGTAGCATACATGCTATAGGTCAGCATACTTAGGTGCTGTAATTTTCGAAAGATTTTATGAGTCAAGCTGATATGTCTTTATGAATACAATGTGATGGATCCGCTTTGGGTGAAGTTGTTGATCTGACTTTATAGAGTGAAGAGAGGGCGAACTAGGCTACATGCCGAAATAGAGACGGTCATAAAAAAAACAAACACCAGTATTGATGGTAAGCATTACCTTAAAACTGGTTCATACTTTCATCTACGTACTGCCTTGCCCTCATACATCAATATATCCGAAAATGTTTCGTCATACCCCTGTAAATACTATTTTGCGTACACACAGTGATTTTGCTGAAAAATGTTATCTATGAAGTCAGTTTAATGAGGAAAAGTTCCTTATATTTCCTTAAGAGGTATGGTCCAAACACGTGAAGTAAAGCATTCGGATGCCGGGCAGTATAAACGCAGGACAAAACTAACGTACGAACTGCCCCTTACCAGACGTTCCGCCTGATTTCTGGATCAATAGAAGGATTTTTTTAGGATATTTCTAAACCAAGAGCCTAATGATTTTGGGCGTGTTTTGGCTCACATAGTGACGGGCATTGTCATTGCTTGTGGATGGATTTCACTAGTAGTACTATTCCTGTGAAAGGCTAGAGTCCTCCAGGAAACCCTCAGCCTGAAGCAT
>LQNS02276621.1:8424413-8440857 GCA_001587735.2 Parhyale hawaiensis
AAACGCGTCGTGGGTAATAAAATTTCAACTATATTATTTGCTTCTGATCTAATTCTTCAATATGTACGCCATCTAGAACCAGAATTTAATACTTTGAAGCCATGGCAAGAGACAGAAATATATATATTTATAAACACACGACGGTCATTCTTAGTATTATTAGATTTTAATAATAACACAGGGAAAGGCCTTGATTAGGCATTCAGGCAACTAGTAACAAAGGCCTAGACTTTGATTAAACTTTCCGCTAACCAGTAGCACCAGCAGAGCAAAATAATCACTGCAGATTATCACTGAAAGCATCACAACATGGCGAGCGAATTTAATCAGATACGATCATTGATTACTATTCTCAGCAGCTGCCGCTGCCACCCAATCTCGTTATCAGCAGCGACTGGAATTAATTCTAAAAATTATCTATCGAGACTGCGGCGTATGGCAGTAATCAGGTAAAAATTAGCGCAACCCTTAATTACTGGAGGCTTCATATACCAACTCAGTGTAAAAAACAGAACTGATGTTTTTTTTTTTTCACTAGCATGTGAAATTTCTATGATACCATCGAGCCCAGGACAAAAAGAAAGGGATATTAAGTTTCCAGCGGCTTCATGTGCCTAGTGAGTGTAGAAAAGAACTATTTTTGACAGGACATCATAAATTTATGTGACATCTCTGCTTTCAGGGAAAAGAAGGAGGGTACAACATATGTACGTAGGTACATATCGTTATACCAGTGGGCATTTAGAGTGAAGAGAGATGAGTTGTGTGCAGTCAGATGCTGAAATTTGCGCGACGCCATTGAAGGGTAAGTATAAGTATGTGTTGGCTGTATCAACTGACGGTAAATACAAAACGTTTTTCTTTGCAGTCATTGCTATTAATTTCTGTGGCATCGGTATCAGGAACTGGAAAGAAGTTAATACTGAAGACTATATCTACACGCACTTGTTGCAATTCCTAATCTACTGATGTTAATACTTAATACTATATTTATAAATGAAAAGCATACATATACTATTACCATATAATAGATTTACATATACTACTACATATAATAATCTGCCTGTATTGGTTTTAAATAGTAATTCTGCATTATTTCTGATACCAAATAATGCAAAAATGTATACTGGTGGCACCACCGATTGGCTCGCAATAGGTGAGTCAAGCTAAATCCATAACGCTTGACTTGTCCGAACTTGAGATCGGAGCTTTGGCTTCGCTGCTTCAAAACATATTCAGCTGTTAAAAGCAATTCGATTACGTTTGAGAGTGTTAAAAATCCATTTACGGAGTAAGAATGACTATTCAGAACCCTCAAGCATAACCGATTCAGGGTTATCACCAGCGAGTCGAAGCCAGAGTGCATCTTACAAATTCCGGATAAGACAAGCTTGCTGGACTTGATCTCCCTAAACAATCGATGATGCCTAAATACAAAATCTAGGTAGGTACGTACCTGTACTATGTAATACGACATACTTAGTAAGCACTTTGCAGCCGAGAGCAGAAGAGCAGAGTTGGTGGCTTATTTATATGCAGTTATACAAACACTCGTTGTAGCGTCAATGTTTTGGGAAAAAGTGGTGGTTGTAATAAACTTTCTGGTTGACTCACCTCACAACCAATAACTGAGCGCTATGTTAAGTGCGTTATTTATAGTTTTGAGAACAGATATAAGATGTACCAGAGATATTTCTGATTATGAGTCATACCCTTGATACGGTCGTATATGTTGAGTGTGCAGTTCTTAAGCTGCGCAAGAAAGCGGAAGCCGTGCTCTACAGGCGACAGTGTGAGGCGCTATACCACTATGCTTTTTGGGGTTCAGCCTCTCAGACTATTGTCTTGGAGGTTGCGTTAAGGGGCATGGGCTTCCACAAAGATCCTTGTTTGAAAAGTTATTCTTGTTCATAACAAACAGATTACAGTTGCGACGTAGACAATGGTGCCAACATTAGCTGTTCAAGTTGCTGAGCCACACATCTAGAATAACAAGAGCACTCTGAGAACGCATCCTCCGCCATCAAGCCAACGTTAAGAAAAATTTAAATTAGTATCGTAAGTATGATTTCTTTGTTATCAGCACCAAAATTTGATTACTTGTGCCTTTTCACTGTAATAACAACTTCTGTAATTTTCTTGAAGATTTGTCTGTCACTTTTTGAGTTATGTACTGAGAAACATTTTGACAAACATTACTACTGGGATTTTAGATAACTGAAGTTATTTAGGGTTACTTTAAAGAGGCTACTTCATGGTATTCAGGGTGTATTACGTTGTTTTTGATTTGCAGTGAGATCACCATAGTGCTAAGAGTCTTTTTTCGACAGAAAATATAGCTATGCATATTAGTAAAGACGCCCTCGAAGAAACCGTTAGCTCGCTGCAAAGCACAACCACCCAAGATAACAGCACTGAGTTTATTCTTGCATCAGAACAGACACTGCTTGCAGGGCACGGACATACACAGGCACACACGTCGTTTAGACCCACACTGTTGCCGATACATCTTCTTTTTCGCTTCAGTAAATTATTATGAGGTTGTAAAAACCTGCTTTAGCGTTACTTCATTTACAGCAGCCTTTAAGTTGCCGGATCGCAATTTAACGGATTTTGCATTTATCTGAGTCAGTCAGTTTTGTGCATATTTACAAACTTCCGAGGCTAGGAGATCTTGACAAGGCGAGCGTCGTAATGGAGGTAAACAAGATTTTGTGGCATCACCGAAAGAAATGCTATGCATTATCATCCAGTTTAGTAGGCGCTTCATAAAATGAACTAAAATCCCTTCAGATGAAGGTCGAAAAATTATTAATGAATTTAACTTTAGTGCAGTACAAGCTGGCACGCTGTGAGAAAACCAAATAATAAATAAAAAACAGCGTAAGACAATAGGCTTAGTTATGTTTCTGGACGCTAGTCGTGAACATCTTCGGCTGTAGAGCAAAACATCTCTCGTGCCTCGGCCAACATCACGGGAACTTTGCTCGTTAGCCAGAGGAACACGGGGGCGACATTTTCTGTGGCGCTCCGGAAATTCACTTACCCAGAAACTGCTCGCGACGTGGAAAAAAGAAGCCGAGTGCGGAGGCTGCAGTCACAAACTCTAATGACAAAGATTTAACTCATAATTTGGCCACTGCCTCCTGCAACTTCGTAGCGAGCGCAAGTGTAACTTTGGGCCGGTCAAAAAATAAGTGACTCGGCAGCAATGATTTTGTGCCTCGAGTGTCTGTTGACATTTGCAAGTTTTTTGGTGAGGGGTCTACAGTTCACATTTTCTTGAGTGAAGTTTTGAGGAAAGCTGGGCTGCGTTTCCTGACGCACGATGCGTTCAGAAAGAGAAATGCAGCAAGGGCAGAGCTCTGATCTTGCACAGAAGAGTTTTTGTAACAGTTTCAGGAGCATTTCGTGGTTGAAAGTTTTCTTCAAGAATTCTACAGCGGCGGTAGAGATCTGATCCTACGCAACATTTCGGTGACGCTTCAGGGGCATTTCCTTCTATGAAGCTTTCTGCTAGAGAGGTACAGCAACTGAGATGCTGTGAGTTTGGAAAGCTCCACTCCACCTGATGTGCGTCACTTGGCTCATTCGTCGGTTTGTCAGAAGGTCTCTCTGCGCATTCGATGAATTCGTGAACTGAAGAAGGCATCGACTGGGCAGTTTCAAGGAGATTAGCTGATCTCACCAGCTTTAGCTTCACCAGAAATGCATTTATGTTCGTGCATCGAACTTTTGGGCATTAATTCTAAACCGATTCCTCTTGAGATGTTCACCAACCTTACAACGTTGAGGTTGAGATTGCCTCAAGAATAACGTGCCTATAACGCCTATAACTCGATCCAGTGTAGCGAAAGCCACGTTTATTGCTGAAGTTCCGGACACGTTCGAACTGACAAGATTAGCTTGTCTCTTTTGAGCTGTTCCATTCAATGACGCCAGTATTAAGGTGCCTTAAGGTCAGTAGACCACATACAACGTTGCGCCTGCCAGCTGCAGTGCTTGAGTGTTGCGTTCCTAAATGAAAGGTGTAGCGCATTAATAGGCTACCAAGCACACTTAGTCACGGGGCCGCTAGCGGCCCGGTCACTAACGTACAAAAGGTAGCAAGTCTACGGCCTCGTGGGTATATTTACTCTGAGAGTAGGGTTGAGCTCTAAGGGGCCACAGGCGGTCGCAATAAAGTGGCCGCAATGGCCCGCAAATGGCCGTAAGCGACCATAAGTGGCTGCAAATGGCCGAAAGTGGCTGCAAATGGCCGCAAGTGGCTGCAAATGGCCGAAAGTGGCTGCAAATGGCCGCAAGTCGCCGCAAATACCTCCAAGTGCTCACAACTGCAAACGAATTTCCAAATTTGGATCTCTTGACTACCGGAGTTGGCCACTACTGAGTAATTTGCTCACACACCTCAACCAAAGGGACCTGACCAGGAAGGTAGGATCATAACGAGAACGCTCACGCTAAGCTCGCATCGACAAGTGACGTCATCAGTGACGTCACTTCGAACAATGGTACGGCTGAACTGCCTATGAGCATTTTATATATTATTACCGAAAAGCTGTTACTTGCCAGGTTCAGCCTCTTAAATACATAATAAACTGGAGCATCCTGAGAGCGCATACTTCCACCAAGCAAGGCCATGTTAACGTAAAATTTAAAATTGGTTCGGAAACTATGTTTCCAAATTTTACCAGCCTTAATATCCAGGCTTTTGAGCATTTTGACAGTAATAACAACTTCTGTGATTTTTTTTTGACGATTCGTTCATAGCTTTTTGAGTTATGTTGCTAACATGTATTCTGACAATCGATAGCCAAACACACTAACAGGCCAAGCGATCGTCACCCATATATGATCATTCTCTTTCTCTGACAGAAGCGCACACGACAAAACCGCACACTGACAAATGCGCACATTGACAAAACCGCACACTGACAAATGCGCACATTGACAAAACCGCACACTGACAAATGCGCACATTGACAAAACCGCACACGGACAAATGCTCACACAGACAAATGCGCATCTACTATTTTATCATTTGACTGCGTGTATAAGATTTCCTGTAATTCATTTTAGTAGTGTCTAGCTTTTAGTTAACTTTTGTTACTTTCATTAGCTTTAGTTAACGTTTTACGACCCATATTCAGGCTGAATACATTTAGAGTAATCGCTTGGCAGCACATCCTAGCACAGGTAAGAATAATTATTACTGTTTCTACCGGTAGGAAAGGAAAGAAATGACCTGAAGAGGAGGCTAAATCCTCCTCACGGCACAAAAAAAATTAAAAACAAGCCTACCTAATAGATAACACGAAAAAAAAAAAATAAATATTGACCACAGCCCATCACTGTCTGTAGCCGCTGCTGCTGACGATTTTACAGCGATTAATCGTTGTTTATTATTAGGATTTAGCTCTAGTTTATTAATAAAACTCAAACCTAAGCTGGTCAGTATATATGTGTGTGTAAGATATATACATCTAATAATCAAAACCTATATACGAGTTACCAAGAAATCACGACGCGAAAACAATGTCTGAAAAACAAAACATGTTACGATATAATACGATATAAGGGAACTATACTATTAATCGAATACACATTCATTTTGCGATATTCAACGGGCAAGCTGCCTGACAGTCGTTCAACTGTTTCTATATTAACTAAACCCAGATGCAGTCCCCCAACACTTTAATATCATTCAGCTTTACAGGGACACTGCAAGATCCAACATGTATACGAACAGCAGAATGAGGTGGATGAGCTAGGAGGAAATTAGTAAGATGCTCTTTCCATCGTGCGCAACATCTCTGCTACTGTTGAAATTAGAGGCTTGGAAGGAACAACCATGAACTTGAAGAATGAGGTTTTAGTGAACGCATTGGTTGCTAAGAATGATTACAAAATTTATTTCAGCGCAGAGTTCGTGAAGTAGTGATAGAAGTTCACATTTAAGTTTCTCAGACTGTTTAAAAAAAAGTAAAACTATATCAAACTTGTACGTTCCTAAGGGGATTTGTCACTGTTATCATTCATATCGTTTTAGAGTTTTCTAACCTGGAGTTCAAATAACTTGCAGGGGTAACCATTTGATGGAATAGTTAAGCGCTTCAATCGAATGCACTAAGTGGCAGGATCAACAACTAGCCTATTCAATTTTTAGCCTATTCAATTCCTGACAGCTAGACTACACAACCTCTCACGAAGGGTAATTGTTCTAGAATCTCCGGAGAAGATTCAAGCAATTCTTTGTAATCGTAGTCTTCTAATTCCCAGGACATCGCCATCTAGGAAGCAGTAGAAGGAAAAAAATACTACGTGCGCATTCGTCAATGTGTGCATTTGTCCGTGTGCGCTTTTGCCATATAGTGCACATTTGTCTGTGTGAAGTTTTAACGGTGCGCATCTGTCATGTAAGCTTTTGTCGTGTGCGCTTTTGTCATTGTGAGCATTTGTCGTGTGCGCAAATGTCCGGTCACCGATCATTCATATATTTTAACATTACTAACAATTCCGGTAAATTTCATAAAGATACGTTCACAATTTTAAGCTATTTTGTTAATAAACAAAAAAATTAAGCAGAGACAAACATAAAAACGAACAACCAGATCATCACAAAACTTTGGTCATTTACTCTTCGTGATATGCCAAACAACTCTAGTATATTTCATAAAAATCCGTCTATAACTTTTTGAGTTCTGACACCGAGAAAAAAGATGGAAACAAACGGTTGAGCGGATTTCATTAAAAATTAATAATCTGCTACGCTTAACATGCAGAAAAATCCCTGTAAACTCCGTAAAGATGCGTCCATAATATTTCAAGTTATTTTGGTGGCAGACAAGTAGATAGACAAATTCGACTAAAGCATGACCTCCTTGGCGGAGGGAATAAAGGGAACATATTATGCTTATTGAACAACAAATATAATTATTTGTCAGAAAATTGCAGTTGAGGCTGGTGGAGGTTTTCACAGCATCAAAGGCAGATCTATCTAGGTATGGCGTCCTGATTTAACTTCTTCTTGAAGTGAAGCCTTATTTACACTTCCTAGTCAATTCGTACTTCTTTTCACAAAATGTTTTTTAACATATCGCTGTATTTTTTGACTTAATCCATTCAACATCACACTCCTGACTGGCAAGCTACTTGATCTGCTAACATCCACAGAACACGGTAAAATGGTCGTCGTCATGGAATTACTGGAAATTTGAGTAATAACTGTTCAATAACATTACTTGTATTTTTCTCTATGATTAAGAGGCCAAATAACGAAGGCTTGAGGTCCCACCCTTAAATACTCCGACAGGTCGATGTGACTTCATGAGCTGACCTGCATGCGGTCACAGCTAAGTTATATTTTAGTCCAGGGGAGTCTTCCCGTTACATGTTCAGCTTTCTGGACCTGATACACAAACCACTTGATTCGAATACCCAATCTCCAGATACTATTCGAATCCCTAAGCTACAGCATCTAGTTAACTAAGTACTCAAAATGGTACAAATTTCGAATTGTCCGTACATGAAAGGTGTCTTCCCTAAAGTATTTTTAAGAAGCTTATATAATGACAACTAATTAATACTTAAGATTCTCGCAAGAGTGACATTGTTTGAACCGTCATTTTCAGATGAAATATACTTATTGAATTACGGTAATGCTGACTGTAACTAATTTTCTTGGTATACATTATAGGATTGCAACGAACCAGGCAACGGGCGTCATCGAATTTCTAAATAATAGGCACAAATGCTCAAACTAGGATTATAAAAAAAGAGCTAATAACGTCTGCATATTAGGAAGATTTAAACTAGTACTACAATAATAAGAATAACTTGTAAATTAACTGTGACCTGGACGTGTCGTGCAAATCCATAACGTCACGCCAACAAGTCAATTTAGCCAGAAGTATATTACTCGTTTACTCGTTTATTGTTCACTCAATAGATTAAAAATATTTACAAACTAAATACAGCAATTTTTTGCTCAAAGAACAGGACCATACTCACTGAAAGTGATCAATCACTTATGGGATTCTAGACACGAATGTACTTCCACAATAAAGTCTTACAACTTGGTTTTCAACTTTCAAAAACCTTACTATTAAAATTGTATTACAGTATTCAATTGACCAAATGTTCAATGGATTTCAAATAACCATCGCTTCTAGGGTACTTCAACGACAACTTAAGCTGATTGTGGCTGATACAGTGCTATCAAAACAGTTGGGAGACTGTTATCGATCTATTTTAGAAAATATGTATACGTATTCTAAAATGCTTGCCTAAATATATCAACTGAACAATCAACAGTATGAAATAATTTTATAATAACTTTGCACATGACTATCTGAAAACCGACCAAGGGTGGTCCTCTTTAGTGTTACGGGCTCAAATGAAGAAATTATCGTTAATTCATGTTCGACAGCATATAGTAATATTGATAACGAAACTTATTATAAGGATCAATGCTTTGTTTCACGATAGCATAAATGGTCAGGAAAGTTACGACACTGAGTCAACCCAGTCTCTAGGCTACAAGTAAGTTATGTTTCACCAAAGATGTTTAGTTATGAGAGCATTTGAAAGCTAATATTAATAATTTTATTTTTTGTCAGGCATTTACTAATGCCTTCATTGAGAAAAAATATGCAGTTCCTAGCAGCATCACTTAGAAAAAATTGTTTAGTTATAAAGATGGTCTGTAATACACCTAAATAAAAATTTCTTTGTTATAAAAATAGTTTAAAAATTGCCATGAGATAGCTATTTCTGATGGTTAAAAGTCCCACGGAAATGAATTTGTAAGCTATAGAAGTAACCTGACGTTACAATTGAAAACTATAGTAAACTGGTAGCATATATTACTTCACCACCACTATCACTACTTGCACAGCATGACCACATTTATATAATTTGGAACCTCTAAAATGTATATGTATGTTGCTAACCTGAAACACACCCTCGACCAATCTTGAGTGAATCATCCCCCATGGAGTCCACTCAGTAGAAATTTGGGGTAACTGCGGGCTGTGATTAACTTGGTCGATATTTTCTGGAGCTCGGGACACAATCTGGACGACTCGTTTAGTTAGGGATCGTTTAATTGGACGCTGGAGCCGCCGGTAATACTTTCAGCAAAGGACAAATTGATTGCAGCAGATCGACCCGCAGATAGGACTCAATTGATGCTGTTGTGCCTCGCGCTGGACTGCTACGAGGGAGTCCATTGGCTCAAGGACAGTGAAACAATTCAAACAAACAGTATAACATGGGATAGCTATAATATATAAATGAGGTGACCACAGTGACAGCGCAACACGCAGTATAACTCGGGGTGACCACAAAATATGTTTCGAATTTTAAGCCAGACTAACTGCAATAAATATAACTTCAAATTTGGATTGAAATTGTCATCATCATCATTATTATTAAGATGCACTAGACTGGTGACGTGAGAAGGGAGGAAACTCCATAAGGTTATCAAACCCTCGCACAACCAGCCCAGCAAGAGGAAAGAAAGAGAACATTAGAGATCACAGAATAATTCTGTTAACATATTGCTTAAGGCTGCCAATACCCGTGCCAACATACGCATAGCCATCAAGATCCTTCCAAACATCTACATATGATGGAAGAAACGAACGATAATACTGGCTTATACAGCATCGTACCGATTCCAGGACGCACTCATGAAGAGCAGCAGTACGCTGAATATACCTCACCCGATCAAATGACTCGGGAAGAAAAATCGCCAGCGGATTACTAGAGCAATTATATATTTTATTAAAGAGAAAGCAAGCCTCACCAACTCTGCGACGATGCGCCAGGTCACAAGGCACTACACCATCTAGCATGAACGCACATCGGCGAACCGTTCCGTCAAGCAATCTCAGATGACAATCAGCAGCAGAACCTTAGACTAAGGAGCAGTATTCTATAAGGGGAAGGAGTTAGCAATTAAAGCAGCGACGTGTCAACTCTATCTATCTAACCTAACACCCTCCAAGCACGTCGCATAAGACCGATTTTCTGCATTGCTCGCGAGGCAAGCGAACGGATGCATTGCTCAAACGTCAACTTTGGATCGAAATTGGCACCCAAGATTACCAAGTCATTAACCACAGGAAGTGACACTATCCAGTGCGGGGGAAAGCAGGTCTCACTGTACGTGACCTAGAAGCGAGCATGGTTTTAGTCTTAGTATCTGTATTTAGCCTCATGCCCCACCTTGAACACCAGGGATCAGTCACCTCCAAATCACGCTGCATGGTTTCTGAAACCTCCAACCTATTACTAGGATCTCGCAAACAGCCAGAAAAGTAACGTCATCAGCGTAACCAACAAGTAAATTAGAAATATCAAACAAGTCTTCTGTATATACGATCAACAACAAAGGGCCCAGAACACTACCTTGCGGGACATCAGATACCACATCCAAAAATTCGCTACTCTTCCCATCAACAGTCACACATTGACGTCTACCAGAAAAATACTGACTAATAACCGCAAAAATTGAACCACCAACACCCATCAATCTCAGCTCATGGAGCAGCCAAAGGTGATTCACGCGATCAAAAAGCAGTACTGAAGTCAAGCTATACCAACCTTGCCTCATAACCCCTATCAAGTGCCAACTGTGACACATGAGAAATATGAAGCAGAGCATCACAAGTTCTCAAGCCTTTATGAAAACCATATTGTGTTGAGGGAAGGACACCCTGTTTCTTGAAGCAGCCGATATGCTGAAGCAGAGGCAAGTTTCATCAATTTATTTGCCACTGTGAAATGTACATGATGTTCGCTGAACCGCGATTAAAATCTGCACGTAGTCGATAAAATATATAAAAGCTATGTTTTATTTATTGAATATAGCTATGGAAAAAAACAGGTTGTTTTCTGCTTAGCTACATGTTTTTTCGAGCTGCAAAGAGAAGAGATTGTATATTTGTATTTTCTTTTGCATATAAAATCCGTTGCTTCAGCACATAGAGCAGACCTTCAATGGTTTGTTTATATGGCAAGGCATTAACGTTTACCTGCAAAACTCGAGGGTCATTGAGCGGAAACGGTTTTTGTGCTTTCTTCAGCATAATTACCTCCGCCAGGGAGGTTATGTTTTCGTCGTGTTTGTCTGTCTGTTTGTCTCCTTGTCCCTCTTCCTGCGTTCTGATTAAAAAATAAATAATAATTATGACAAAAAAATTGCCGTAATGACTGAAAAAGCCGCTGACAGTAAAGGCCGCAAGAAATGGATCTGGACCACGGGCTGGAAAACCTTCGAAAAGAGGCTGCAAGTAAGAAACAGTGGCCAATACAACTGGCCCAGTTGTCTATGAACCTCAGCGTTACTATATTACCTCCGCCATGGAGGTTATGTTTTCGTTGTGCTTGTCTGCTGTCTGTCACCAAGATAACTCAAAAAGCTATCAACCGATTTAGACGAAACTTACAGGAATTGTTGGGTATGTTAGGAGGAACAGATGATTAACTTTTGGTGAAAATATGTCCATTCGTTTGTTTGTTTGTTAGTTTGCCTCATTTTTCTTAATGCTATAAATCAAAAAGTTATGAATGGATTTTTATGAAATGAACATGAGTTTTTAGGTATATAACAAAAAGTAGATGACCAAATTTTGGTAATGATCCGTTTGTTCGTTCGTTTGTTAGCACAATAACTCAAAAAACTAATGAGTGGATCTTTATGAAATTTATAGGGTTTATTAGTAATGTAAAACAACACAGATGATTGAATTTTGGTGCAGATTGGTTTGTTCGTTTATATGTTTGACTCATGTTTGCATTAACGTTTGTTAGCAGTATAACTCAAAAAGGTGTGAACGGATCTTCAAGAAAATTGCACGAGCTGTTACTACTATCAAAGGCACAAATGATCAAATATTGGAGTTTATACAAAAAACATTATGATTTAAGAGCTAATTTGATTTTTTTTGCTACCGTTGCCTCGTTTGGCGGAGGTATGCGCTCTCAGAGTGCTCTAGTTACCTCTGCCAAGGGGGTTATATTTTTGTAGCGTTTGTCTGTCACCAAAATAACTCATCAAGTTATGAACCGATTTTTGCAAAATATTCATGGATTGTTAGGTATGTATGTTAACAGTAAGAGATGATAAACTTTTGGTAGAAATCCATCCATCTGTATGTTTGTTTGTCTGCTTATTTTTTTCAGTGCCATAGCTGAAAAAGTTATGGACGAATTTTCATGAAATTTACGTGAGTTGTAAGGTATGTTAAACAAAACAAACAAACATCATTTATTATCTCGTATACAGGGTACAGTGGATACACCTCTCGAGGTTTTCTTTTAGCCTTAATTCTAGAATTTTGAAGAACTTATAGTGTGAAGAGCAGGAGAAGGAGTCTGTGATGAGAGTCAATTTGGGATCCCTCCCCGTGCTTCGCCTGGCCTTCTCGATGCTGGAGTGCTCCACGCAGTGTAAATCCGTAGCGTGCCGTCCGGGGAATCGAGTAAATGGCCAAATTTTTGAGATGATTTGTTTGTTCGCTCATATGTTTGTTGCGTGGTTTAATTTGGAGCTTATTAGCACAATAAATCGAAAAGTTCTGAATGAATCATTATGAAATTTACAAGAGTTGTTATTAATGTTGAAAGACATGGATGATTGAATTTTGGGGCAGATCGGTTTGTCCGTTTGTGTATTTGACTTATGTTTGTCATAATGTTTGTTAGCAGCATAACTGAAAGAGTTACGAAAGGATCTTCAAGAAAATTGCAGAAATTGTTAATACTAATATAAGGCACACATGATAAAATTTTGGCATTGATACAATGAAAAGCATGGTTTTAGAGCCAATTCGAATTTTTCGTTACCGTTGCCTTGCTTGGAGGAGGTATGCGGTCTCAGAGTGCTTTCTATTTTAGTTTATCTATGAAAGGAAAACTGCAACAGCAAGCAAGATATAACGTGCTGCTTGTCAAAAAGTCAGTACGTCGTATTGTGCACTGACGCTAATATTCTATGTAGTAATGACAGTATCGTGCTCACAGATCACGGTACGGCGTGTTCTGATCCTCGGAACACGTTTTTATAAATGGGGCTTAGTTTGGTCTTGTGATAAATTAAGCCTAATATCCTTATTATCTTGTTCACTACCAATATCTGCTCGCCAAATATCCCCACTGTTCTGAACTCTGCCATAATCTGTCCGCCAAATGCTGGTGCCACACGCTAGCCAACAGAACGAGTTGGCGAGTTTTGACCACCAAATCGACATTAGATTAGATTAGATTAGATAGGCGGCAGTAGACGAACCAAAAGGCACATTCCCAAAGAGACACCGGGACTTACACCTCGGCTTTCTATGAGCTATTGCCATTATGTTAGTAGGATGTAGAGGAATGGAGAAACGAGAGGAGAAAAAATAGAAGACGAAAGAGAAAAAAGAAAGGAGAAATAAAAAAGAAGGGGGAGAAGAATCNCGCGATCAAAAAGCAGTACTGAAGTCAAGCTATACCAACCTTGCCTCATAACCCCTATCAAGTGCCAACTGTGACACATGAGAAATATGAAGCAGAGCATCACAAGTTCTCAAGCCTTTATGAAAACCATACTGTGTTGAGGGAAGGACACCCTGTTTCTTGAAGCAGCCGATATGCTGAAGCAGAGGCAAGTTTCATCAATTTATTTGCCACTGTGAAATGTACATGATGTTCACTGAACCGCGATTAAAATCTGCACATAGTCGATAAAATATATAAAAGCTATGTTGTATTTATTGAATATAGCTATGGAAAAAACAGGTTGTTTTCTGCTTAGCAACATGTTTTTTTTCGAGCTGCTAAGAGAAGAGATTGTATATTCGTATTTTCTTTTGCATATAAAATCCGTTACTTCAGCACACAGAGCAGACCTTCAATGGTTTGTTTACATGGCAAGACATTAACGTTTACCTGCAAAACTCGAGAGTCTTGAGCGGAAACGTTTTTTGTGCTTTCTTCAGCATAATTACCTCCGCCAAGGAGGTTATGTATTCGTCGTGTTTGTCTGTCTGTTTGTCTATTTGTCTCTCTTCCTGCGGTCCGATTAAAAATAAATAATAATAATGACAAAAAAATTGCCGTAATGACTGAAAAAGCCGCTGACGGTTAAGGCCGCAAGAAATGGATCTGGACCACTGGCTGCAAAGCCTTCGAAAAGAGGCTGCAAGTAAGAAACAGTGGCCGATATAACGGGTCCAGTTGTCTATGAACCTTAGCGTTACTATATTACCTCCGCCATGGAGGTTATATTTTCGTTTTGTTTGTCTGCTGTCTGTCACCAAGATAACGATTTGGACGAAATTTACAGGAATTGTTGGGTATATTAGGAGGAACAGATGATTAACTTTTGGTGAAGATATGTCCATCCGTTTGTTTGTTTGTTAGTCTGCCTCATTTTTCTCAATGCCATAACTCAAAAAGTGATTAATGGATTTTTATGAAATTAACATGAGTTGTTAGTATATAAGAAAAAAGCAGATGACCAAATTTTGGTAATGATCCGTTTGTTCGTTCGTTTGTTAGCACAGTAAATCAAAAACTAAAAAGTGTATCTTTATGAAATTTATAGGGTTTATTAGTAATGTTAAAAGACACATATGATTGAATTTTGGTGCAGATCGGTTTGTTCGTTTGTGTGTTTGATTCATGTTTGTATTAACGTTTGTTAGCAGTATAACTCAAAAAGGTGTGAACGGATCTTCAAGAAAATCGCACAAGCTGTTACTACTATCAAAGGCACAAATGATCAAATTTTGGAGTTTATACAAAAAAACATAATGATTTAAGAGCTAATTTGATTTTTTGCTACCGTTGCCTCGCTTGTCGGAGGTATGAGCTCTCAGAGGGCTCTAGTTACCTCTGCCAAGGAGGTTATATTTTTGTAGCGTTTGTCTGTCACCAAAAGAACTCATAAAGTTATGAACCGATTTTTGCGAAATATTCATGGATTGTTAGGTATGGATGTTAACAGTAAGAGATGATAAACTTTTGGTAGAAATCCGTCCATCTGTATGTTTGTATGTCTGCCCATTTTTTCTCAGTGCCATAGCTCAAAAAGTTATGGACGAAGTTTCATGAAATTTACGTGAGTTGTTAGGTATGTTAAGAAGAGTAAATTGCCAATTTTTTTTTTGGAATGATTTGTTTGTTCGTTCATATGTTTGTTGCGTGGTTTAATTTGGAGCTTGTTAGCACAATAAATCGAAAAGTTCTGAATGAATCATTATGAAATTTACAAGAGTTGTTAGTAATGTTGAAAGACATGAATGATTAACTTTTAGGGCAGATCAGTTGGTCCGTTTGTGTATTTGACTTATGTTTGTCATAATGTTTGTTAGCAGCATAACTCAAAGAGTTACGAAATGATTTTCAAGAAAATTGCAGAAATTGTTAATACTAATATAAGGCACACATGATAAGATTTTGGTATTGATACAATGAAAATCATGGTTTGAGAGCCAATTAGAATTTTTCGTTACCGTTGCCTTGCTTGGAGGAGGTATGCGGTCTCAGAGTGCTTTCTATTTTATAATTTATTTATAGGAGGAAAACTGCAACAGTAAGCAAGATACACCGTGCTGCTTGTCAAAAAGTCAGTACGTCGTACCGTGCACTGACGCTAACATTCTATCTAGTAATGGCAGTATCGTGCTCACAGAGCACGGTACCGCGTGTTCTGATCCTCGGAACGCGTTTTTATAAATGGGGCTTATTTTGGTGTTGTCTTGTGGTAAATTAACCTTAATATCCTCACTGTCATGTTCGCTACCAATATCTGCTCGCCGAATTCACCCACTGTTCTGAACTCTACCATAATCTGTCCGCCAAATTCTGGTGCCACACGCTAGCCAACAGAACAAGTTGGCGAGTTTTGACCACCAAATCGGCATCTAAAAACCTGCACACTCACGCTTTTGCTCAAAATTTTGGGATGAGCAATGGAGCATGAAGCGTTTTTGTGCTCGATTTGCTAGTCAAATGCGCAAAATTTAGTAAGCAAACCGCCAGTGGCGTTAACTATGACGCATTATTCGCCCGCGTAGTAGCAAGAGATGGTTATATTTAAGAGATTTTACCATAAACTTCTACTTATTATTAATTGAGAGAGCGGTGGGTAACATGTGTTGTATTATTTTGCTTATTAAATTGATTTTTGTCACTCTGTTCAGCCTATAGCCATGACACCGTCCTTTATTTGAATAGAGCTGGACGTCAGTTGACCATCTGACAATTCTCGCACGTGTGAATAGTGAGACGAGGTTTTGCGCAGGATATTTCCCCCATTTGCGAGGTTTTAGCAGCCGTTGGCTAGCCTGTGTACAGCCCATAGTGTGCCCACCGTCCAGTCCGCTACCCAAACTGCCCGCCTTATATGCCCGCTGTCCGGTAATTTGTTGTTCTTATGGGAAAATGAACTCAACGC
>LQNS02276621.1:8474033-8525610 GCA_001587735.2 Parhyale hawaiensis
CATACAAGTGTCATGACTATATCCTTGTAAAATTTTTATTGCAGCTCACTGTCGTAAAAATATGATATTGCACTTATCACAACCTATTCATTTACATAAATGTACTTTGGCTTTATTATGCTAACACCGGAACAAAAAAAATTTCTATTTAGAATTCAGACAAATATTGCACAATAACGTAACAGCTACCAAACCACTTTTAGGGATTGCTGTAATGACTAAGACAAATTTTTTAAAAAGATATTTAAAAGTCTGGTGCGACATTGGCTGAATTTATTCCTCTGGCAATTGATTATAAGCCTCAACAGCTTGGAATATTGTAAGGCGCTTTTCTCTTTAGAGGCGAACAGTTGGCAAATTAAAGCGAGTATTTCTTGTATCATATTGATTACTTAGAAGTAAACGGCTGAAATGAGACATATAATAGTGTTTCACCGGGTATCGCCATGCACACAAATTTCAAGACAAACTAACGAAATACATCTCTAAATTTTAGGAGTTTTAACTGACAATACATGTTATTCGTCGAAACAAGTGGTACATTATTGTGATCTCTTTTCACATTCAATATTATCCGAAGCGTGTCAGTCATCAATGTATTAACACGTCTCACTACATTGTCAGTCGCTCCACCCCAAATTACTATCCCATGTGTTACTGTGAATACAGTAATGCATAATATAACAGTAACAATAATTCTTCAGGCAGATATTTAGCGAGAGCATAAATTGCGCCTTCTGCATTTGCTAGTTTATTGGACAGGGTAGCAACATGGTCACACATGGCCACATTGTCCAGGTGTTAAATTGTATTGAGACTAGTTTTAAAGTAAACAGCTGTTAAGTATAATACAGGCATCGTGTATTTGTAATGCTTGAAAACAAATAACATTCAGTTCGGATTTGTTTATTCAATCACTTTGGAGTTGTAAAGTAGCAGTTGTCAATTGGATGTGGCGTCTTAATTTAAAGCGTAATGTATGTAAAGCCCATAGTTCAGTCAATAGGTTGTAATCACTTATTACCTCCGACTAGAAGGATATGGTTTCGTCGGGTCTATCTGTTTATCACCAAGATAACTCAGATAGTTATGGACGGATTTTAACGAAATTCACAAGAATTGTTAAGTATGTTAAGCTTCAAGAACTTTTTTATTATTGGCTCTATCTTCGATAAACTTGGCATAGGCATGTAGAACCGAAAAATAATGTGGGTTGAACTTATGTACTTCTTCTATTTTTGCCATAGAAAACGAGTTAATCAAAGAAAACGATTTGTCCGTTCCCTTTCAATAACTCGTATTCTATGGCGAAAATACGAAAAAGTACTTGAGTGCAACCCACATTATTTTCCAATTTTACACAGATTTCAAGTATTTATTATCAAATTCGAAAACCCAAAAAGTTGAATTAAAACAATTTGTTTGTACAAATTTTTTTCAAAGAAAGCTTTTATTTGTTGGAATTTGACAAAAAACCAAGGGATCTATGTAAAATTGGAAAATAATATAGGTTAGACTTGTGTACTTTTTCCAATTTTCGCCATAGAAAACGAGTTATTTGAAAAAAACGGAGAAATTGTTTTTTTTTTCTGAATAACTCGTTTTCTAGGGCAAAATTGAGGAAAGTACATGAGACCAACCCTCAATATTTTTCGGTTTTACATGCCTATACCAATTTTCATTCAAATCGAAGCATAAATAAAACAGCCGACTTTGAACCATTTCGCGGGAAATTTATGTGGTGAAATTCGAGAATACGACTGAAAAAATGGAAAATTGATTCGACTCATTAGTTAGTCACTAACGACTCCAATTTCAACTCTGTTGATTTTCCAATTCCCTAAGAAACAAGCTGGATTTGTATGTGGTCTAATTAACTCAGTATATACTATCTTGTGACATTCTACAATGATACAGTATTGCAAGCCATTCGATTTTATAATTTCGCGTTACACTCATGAATCTTTTATTTGAGACTGTTATATTATATTATAGCAATTATATGAGCATATTATTCTTTAAACCTTTTTCTAGCATGAATATACTGTACAGACATTGAATTGAGTCAGTCGGCACTTCGTTCAAAAAATGGTAAGCAAACAATTTTCGGATTTAAGTAGTTTGTTGAATAAAATCAAAGGATAAAAATCCCGATGTACATATATCGGCATGATTTAGATCAACATGACCCTGTTTTATGTTGAAATGGATATACGGTGCAAAGTAGTATGTACCTCAAAAAATACAAAATACGGGAGTAAAACAGGAACTCCTTCATGCGTGGAAAACAGAGAAAACTATTAAGCAACTTCAATTTCCCTAACAACAGTGGCCTAGCATTATTAACAGATCTAAATTTCACGTTAGAGAGGGTAGTCGAAGGCAGCATTTTCACGTGGAGGAAGCACTCAGTATATTCTAAATACACTATACAGGGTGGCAGGAAAACCGATTTAGCATTTTCGTACAATACGGTAATAACTAAATACAGAACTTTTTATCTATGGATATTTAAAATATGACTTAATACCTCCGCCAAGAAGGTTATGTTTTCGCCGGGTTTGTCGGTCTGTCTGTCTCTTTGTCTGTCTGTCACCAAGATAACTAAAAAAGTTATGGATGGATTTTGACGAAATTTACAGGGATTGCTATGTATGTTAAGGGGAACAGATATTAACTTTTGGTGAAGATCCGTCCATCTGTTTGTTTGTCTGCTTTTTTTTTCTTAATGCCATAACTCAAAAAGTTATGGATGGATTTTTATGAAATTTACAGTGTTGTTAGGTACATTACGAAGCGTAAATGACCACATTTTGTCATCTGTTCGTTCGTTAATCACTATTTCTAATTCTATGCTTGTTAGCACAATAACTCAAAAAATTATGCACGGATTTTTATGAAATTTATAGGAGTTGTTATTAATGTTAGCAGACATGAATGATTGAATTTTGGTGCAGATCGATTTGTTTGTTTTTATGTTTGACCCACGTTTGTTATAATGTTTGTTACAAGCATAACTACAAAAGTTATGAACGGATCTTCACGAAAGTTGCATAAACTGTTAATACCATCAGAGGGCACAAATATGATTAGATTTTGGAGTTGATACAAAGAAAATTATGGTTTTATAGCCAAATTGAATTTTTCGTTACCGTTGCCTCGCTTGGCGGAGGTATGGCCTCTCAGAGTGCTCTAGTTACATGTAGTTTCGTTGAAGATATTTTGAGTAAATTTTCTATTCGTATAGAAATAAATTGCTTGGATTATACGCAGGGCACAATGCGGTAACATCTTGTTCCAATTGACCGTAGACTTTGCACGTGCATTTTCAAAGGTAGCGCTGTGAATTAAGAAGCCTACTGACAAAAAAATGGCTGTATCAGTGTTTTACCTCGTATTTTGCATTTATGCGTTTGTATTTTTTGATCATTTTAAGACTAATTGTGACTATAGTATAGATGTCACTGTACGCTTTTCTTCTAATGTGCGGGTAAATATGCATTTCTTTTATACAGTGACGGCTCCAATCATTGCACTCGATATCTTGGAATGGCACCGGTTACCATTCCAACAGCACCATCGGTTGTATTTAATTGTTGTACAAGACGTTGCCTACGAGAGAACGTAAAATATGAACTGTTCTGTAAAGTCAATTTTGATCACATTACTCACCCAAAATCATTCAATACCTCAGCCGTTCCTGTAGTTTTAACGCTAATTAAGGCAAGCAGCAACGGTTAGGTTTGGAATATCTCGCACTTTTGAAAGAATTCGAATTCGCAAAGACGAATATTTTAGCGTGATCTCCAAGCACGTTAAGTTGTAGTAACGCTTACGGAAACTGTTTTTCTAGGATACTATAAACTTTCATTATTCTTTCGTGTAAGCGGCTATAGCGCTCTTTTGGAAATGGCGTTCGCATAATTTAAAGCATTCACATTGATTTTGCTTCCAAGATGAAAGAGTTTCGGAGAGATATGTAGGTCTGAAATTTTTCAAGTCATTCGTTCTACTGAAAATATTCCGAGCATATAAGGGCGGGCCAAAAGTTATGTTAAAGCAGAGATTCGAACACACCGAACAAAATATGTAAATGAAATTAAGGTTTCATTTAGTCCATATGCAAGCCTTGCGTAAATATTCCTGTTATAAATCAAAACAGTTATCACTCTGTAAGACCCAGAAGCCGACGTCTCGAAACCTTGCACGCGTGGGTTCACGCCTCGTGGCAAGTGCAGCACGTGCTGTATCTTCTTTTTCGCAATGTAGCGCCAAGTACAGAGCTTATTTCAAAGGAGGAGAAGTTCATTTTTCTTCGTTTGTATGGAGTCATACGTCAATCTGCCTCACCCGNAGGCTGGTGGGGCAGGTGTAGCTCCTGCCTGCCTAGGCCTCTTATTTGTGTCGTGATCAGGGGAGCTGTTCGGAGTCTGGGAAATGGCAGGGACACCGAGGGGTGATCATCAGGGGAGCTGTGCCAAGTGTGGAAAAGGGTAGGGACACGGGGCCTTACCAGAGGAGTTGTTCAAAGTTTAGGAAATGGTAAGAGCGCTACGAGTGATCCCGGGACCTGCTCGGAGTCTGAGACAGGATAAGGACGCAGGTTGTGATCAGGAGAGCTGTTCGGAGTGTAGAAAATGGTAGGGACATGGGGCGTATTCGCGGGAGCTTTTGGAGTGTGGCAAATTTATTGACGAGTAAGCGTAACGCTGGTAATAATGAAGCCACATAGTTAAGCAGTAATTATTATTATTCAAACTTCACGCTTGAGCTCTCACGGACAGGTAACACAACCCAAATGAAGCACATTACAACACCGGGAAGCCCAAAACGCTGTTAAAGTTAATCCAGCAAAAAACAAACCATTAACAGCTGACTTAAACGCCTGCAGGCCAATACGACTAACAGCCGATGCCGGCAACAAATTCCAAACCTTATAGCCGACCAGGGCACGAAGCACCGACAGAACTGATTAGTTCGACATCTGACATCCTTCAAAGTGAAAGAGTGCGCTCCGCACGCAGCACTAGTCTCTCTCCCAAAAACCTTGAGGGCAGGGAGAGAAGAATACAACCAATGCCTCTCATTATTGCACACTTTATAAAACATACATAGCTCGGCCGCTCTTCTCCTGGGACAAGTTCACCAGAACATTATCAGCGCACAGCCTGCTGACTGAACTTACAAGTCGATCCAACAGACGCAAGTGAGTGTCAGCAGCTGAAGCCCAGACCGGTGAGCAATACTCCAACACAGGCAGTAAAAACACACAAAAACATCTGCGGGCAACCTGACTATCACCAAACACGGAATTCACCTTACGTAGGAGCCAATCTTAGTGGAAGCACGTGACACCAACCTCCTAATATGCGGCTCAAAAGTAAGCTCCTCATCAAAGACAACACCAAGAATATCCAAGAAGCTAGACTCCCGAAGCAAAGTGTCATCAATCTCCAGTTGGGGATGCTGCGGTACAAGTGTCCGAGACCGACTGATAATCATCGACTTGGTGTTACTGGCATTCAGCTTCATATTTCAGTACGGTAAAGCTCGTTAAATGAGTAGAGTTTTAATTAAGAACGGGTTTCAAGTGAGGAACGGCCAAGTTAGGACCGATATACAAGTATCTTACCCTGAATGACAGTTGTCGAACTAAGCAAAGAACTGTTTTCATTGAATAACTCCCAAATTGATATGGCCGATAGTTTAAAATCATGAATGCTCATAAACAGTAATGTGGTTTTGACCTCGGTCACACGATACAGCTATTCTCTACAATATGGCTGTAATCTTCAGGACTTTCTTCACGTTTGTGGGATCTCATTCGTAATCATATAACTTGATGCTTCCGCTTGGACTTCACTTCTTGGTTTGTGGAGCCGGTACTGAAATAAGAACTTTTTTAATCGAGTTAATAACTTTTTGAATTTATATTATTGTATCGTGAGCATTGCAAGCGGGAGAACCCGATTTGGAAATTTGATCTCTCAGAGATGAAAGCGTAAGGAATAGAGCAAGTTGAGCTGCTCGAAACGCTCGCGTACAGTGGGTTATGTTAATTAAATCAATCTATTTATGAAAAGTGCTTGTTTGTGAGACATGGTATTCCATTTAATAAAAAATTGTTCAAAATGGTGAACCCTCTTTTCAATTAGGATATATTTAGCAAAAGTTGTAAATACAGTTTATGTTGAACTATTCTGGAATGCTTTGTATAAATCCAGCCTATTTCACCTTCACTCATCTATTAGCTTGCGCCATAACTTAGTCAACTTTCAAGTGGCTCTGCTAGTGGATCGTTCTGAAGCATTTAAATAAGCAATGCTATTTTATCTCCCGTTGTAATGTGTAACTGTGGGAAATAAATTGATCATAAGCATATTAAACTTACGTTCATCCGCAGTGGACAATGCACAGCGCTGCAAGTGTAGACAGATTAGAAGTGAGAGCGCAAGAGTCAACAATAGCTGATTAGCAATTAGGAACTATTGATCTTCTCGGCAGACTGAGGATGTGTAATGATGGGGATAGTCTTGGGCCTTTGTGCGCACCTCATCACCTGTACCAATGGCGTAATCAGCAACGAAAGGGTGTGTGTGTGTGTGTGTGTGCTGGCAACACTTGTGTGCCACTTGTAGGCACAGCTGCTGTTATTATAAGACTCTTGCAGAATATTTCAAAGGTGACTTTCCAGGATAACCCATATTTAATTGTTCATTTTGTTATGATGCATTTTCTAATAGTAAAAATGACGTTAAAAAAATATTTTTCTTCTTTCCAATCTAACATAGCAGAATGATACTTTTGAAACATTCCTGTAAAATTTGATCTAAATTTCCATCTAATTGGGTGAAAGTATAAAATATTAGACACTGTGCATCATATTCCATCTAAGCAGTCAAGATTGGGAGCAATCTTGGCTAGGTACAACTGAAGCCCGGTGCCCACGTAACAACTTTCGTTGCCGCTAGCAGTCTAGAGGGAACTTAACTAATCCGTTTACGTAGCACGGCTTCAGCTTGCGTAGAATTTAACTCTATAAAATTGTCGAAAATCTCAGCGGCTACAGCAATTTTTGCATCATGGCAAGTGGTAATGGTGAACTTTCAACTATCGCTCCTAATTATGGGGTCTTTGGTTCACAAACGTTGTTATTTTAAGAATTAGTGCGCGATGATAAAAACTGCCTGATGAAGTCACGGCCGCAACTACGCGGCCTAGTTGGCTCTAGGCCGCCAGCGGCAACAAAAGTTGTTACGTGGCCACCGGGATTTATACGATAACACGAGAAATCTTCTAGCGAAATTTACCGTATCCCTAGAAAACAAGCATTTATATATTATTACCTCCACCAAGGAGGTTATGTTTTTGTCGTGAATTTGTCTGTCTGTCTCTTCGTGTGTTTGTTTCTTTGTCCGTCTGTTTGTCTCTCTCTTTAATTGTCTGTCACTAAGATTACTCAAAAAGTTATGAACGGAGCTTTACGAAATTTACAGGGACTGTTAGGCATGTTAACAGTAACAGATGATTAACTCTTGGTGAAAATCCGTTCATCTGTTTGTCTGCCTATCTTTTTATTAGGGCCACAATTCAATAAGTTATGGACGGATTTTCATTAAATTTACACGAGTTATACGTATAATACGAATAGTAAATATCCAAATTTTTGTGAAGATCTGTTTGTTCGTTTGTCGCTGTGTTTGATTTCATGCTTGTTAGCACAATAAGTCAATAACTCAAAAAGTTATGGATGGATCTTTATGAAATTTACAGGAGTTGTTAGTTATTGTAAAGACATACATAAATGATTCAATTTTGGTGATGCTTAGTTGGTCCGTTTGTGTGTTTGACTTATGTTTGTAATAATGTTTGTTCGCAGCATAACCGGAAAAGTTAGGAACCGGTCTTCAAGAAAATTACAGAAATTGTTAATACTATCAAAAGGCACAAATGATTAGATTTTGGTATTGATACGAAGAAAATAATACCTTCGGAATCAATTTGAAATTTTTTTGCCGTCGCCTTGCTTGGCGGAGGTATGCGCTCTTAAAGTGCTTTAGCTGTTATCTTACTTTAGGGTGGTAGAGTATTGGTTTATCGCTTTATACCATGAATTGCTCCTCTTGTAAAATCTCACTATATTATTCTATTTGCGTCATCGATGCTGCCACATAGCAGGCAAGTGCTACTGTTTTTTGCAGAAGTTGAAATGGTGAACAAAATTGATAGGTGGCTGAGCAAAATTCAGGGAGGTAGATTGAACATTAGTCTATGCACTTATGTAGGTGACTACTGTTTACTCACTGGTGAGGCGTACTGTCTGCTTGGTCGCCACGAAACCGGCTTTCTGTCACTATTCACTGAAGCCAGAAAGGAATAACTTGAATCTCAGGAAAGCGTAGTCAGCATTTTTGTCTTTCACAGTCTACTGGCCAGTGCTGACCTTACGGTGGAGGGGGGCGCAGTTGTCACATAAGTCTTCCGGCAATAATGTCACAGCTCAGAACAATCTATGATCGACTTCAACTATACACTCCTCTTAACTCAAAAGGGAGTATATCTGCCGCAAGAACCTCTGCACGAGAATTCCATAATTGGAGTGTACCGTCAAACAGACTTTACCATTAGCTCCATGATCGGATGATTAGCCAGCATGTTGTTCCAGTGGTACAGCTCCTATACGGCTGACACTGAGTACTGAATGATCAATTGTATACACAGCTGCCCTGTGAATGCTAATTAGATTAGCTACTGTGTAAACTCCCAACGAAAAATTTACCTGGTCAGTCTTTGATTTATGGAAACGGTTAGTTTGAGCTCTTTGTACTTCTGAGGAATTGAAGACATTTTAATATTTCATTTCAATACGGTACCTTCGATCCGTATCAAAGAGCGACACTGGAAAGAACATAATGAGGCCTTGATTATACTGTGCCAAGCGTTTTATTGAACTAAGGCCCTTTGTGCAGTATAATTCTAAGGGCCTGCAAGGGCCTGTACTGTAATCTTAAGCTACATTTTAGAAGACGGATTTTTCTAATTGCCTATGCGACAAGGGCGATACTGCAACTCATTTTAAACTTGAGCTTTCGATTCATCCACGAATCATCACAGCTAATGTTTTTGATATGAATTTTCCAGCGTCCAAAACTTGTTCAGATGATAATTGCAAATGAATGGAAAACTTGCATTCCAGGAATCAATTTTTTTTGCAGCAGTTATTCACTGTCATCTTAGCAAATAAAGCCTTTCAGTTTCCTACAAGCTATCGCGTTCTTCTGAAGTAACGTCTTTGATTTTAATAGAGGCTGTATGCTAGATTCCTAATATAAAATTGTATTCATTTTACAGAGTGCCGAAAACTGTTCAGTAGGAATACTAATGCTTCAAAAATGCTTCTTGTCGTTGACGGGAACTGAGAGCAAAATTTCTCAACACAAATAAATAATTCCGTGTTTATAAGTTGGAACCAAAGAAGAGAAAATGTCGGAATCAGAATACCAGAGGCTGGACGAGGAGCCAGAAGTTTCGCATTATCCCTTTCAATGTTTTATGAGGGTAAGTAAGTTAGCCTGCCGAGAGATGGAATATTCTCAAATTTAATATTACTAATATATATGTATCAGCTTGGAGCTCTTGGTAATATTACTAATATATATGTATCAGTTTGTAGCTCTGGGTAATATTACTAATATATATGTATCAGTTTGTAGCTCTGGGTAATATTACTAATATATATGTATCAGTTTGTAGCTCTGGGTAATATTACTAATATATATGTATCAGTTTGGAGCTCTAGGTAATTAGCTGTTTGCATCTTAGAGTGCTTACGGGTATATTTTCATTGTTTTTAAGGTAGACGTTTCAATACCTGGAAAATGTAATAAATAATGAAATGATATAACTAACATTAAAATAAAGAGCTGCACATAATATAATTATAATGAGCAGGTGAATACATCATAACGAGCCGGTGTACTCAACATCTAATGCATAATGTACTTACAGTATTATACGCATATTATAAACAGTTGCACATAGAATCTAATATTATATACAGTGAATAGATATACCTAACATACCTATAATGGGCGAGTAAACATAATAAATATTAAACAGGTGCGCCTAATATCATGTTTAGCGAACAGGTACACTTAACATAATTTCACGACACTGATGAGCTTGATATAATTATTACGAATAAGTATGTCAATAAAATGAACGAGTACACCTATATGCAGCTAATAATAGGGCATTATATTATGAATGAGTCCGCCTTAAGCCTGATAAGCAAAAACACGTAATATAGTGAATAGAAGAAAATTTATTGCATTAAGAATAAGTACATCAAATGCATAATTAATACACGAGTTCATTTAATATAAATAGAATAAGAACACCTATGGCATGTTCAATTGGGCGCCAAAATTAGGCCTTTAAGGCTAAACTTATTCGGAACTTCACGCAGGTGCGCTGGCTTGCACTCGTAACAGTTGAGTTTCAGATATTGACCCTCTACCGGGTACTATTGAGAGTTTCAGAAACTTAATCTTTTTCCCTATAATGAAGTGTTCAACGGGCTTAGCTGAATCGCGTTGCTTCCAACACATACAAGACGCTTCAACGTGACAGGTGCAAAGCTGCAGTCTTGAGCTTTGGACAAGTCAAGTCTTGAAAGCTAAATTAATTTCCCTACTCAAGCGAAACAGTGTTTCAACAATTGCACTTAATTCGAACAATGAACCCCTCAGCTACAGCATAAGCAAATGTAACGAATAAATTTAACAATTATGCGTTAGAAAAGAAACTTATTCGTCGACACAACTCTCATTCCTTAAATTCCGTTAAACAGTTTTTTGTCTACCGAGGAAGTAAGTTTGTTGAACTTGAGATGGTGATATGGTACAAGCAACATAAGTAATTTTCGGACAGATGTTGTCTTTCGATATAAATTAAACTCATCCTTCATAAACTCTCTTGTCAAAATTTACCAGATCTGTCTAATGGGATTCAGTGAGGATAGCAAGGTGGCTAAGTCATAAGACGCTCGTTTCAAATGAACGGCGGTCCAAGAATTCTCAGGAAATGAAGTGATAACCTTTGCTGAATGGGATGGAGTGTTGTCGTGCAGGGAAATCATTTGTTGGTGACGTGACAATGGTAGGTCATTCCTCCATGGTGACAAACGCTCATTTAGAAACCCTACATAAGCTTGATTCGTTAGTTTACCAGACTCTGGCCCCCTCGGAGGGCAATAAACTCACCACGTATGATACCGGCCTAAAACATTACACCCCCACCTCCTTGCTGACGTCGCAAACGATGGGGAATAAGGCTCCATGAAGACTCTACACTTTGGCCCATCCATCCGGGCCATCAAGGGTAGCTCGGGCCTCAGTCGAAGAAGAACATTTTGAAAGCATGTTTTATGGTATTTCCGTGTCTAAGCGAGCGTTTTTTCTTCTGGGTTTTGTTCAACGGATGGCTGGTGACAGGCTTAACGCTCCTCGCCCATTCATTGAAGACACTGCATCGGGTTTGTCTGGACAATGAAGCGATGCCAGCTTCGTCAAATATAGCAGAGCTGGTGCTGTTTGGATGTTTGAAGATTTGTCTTAGTATTTTTCCAATATCACGAGGTGAAAGGGTCCATCTCGATCTTGTGCTCCTGTACGCGTCTCCTTGGTTTAGTGTTGGGATTCTTCACTTATGAAGACAAAGTTCTTCATCTCTCCCTAGCTTCTTGGCTAAATCTATGGGAGACAAGTATTTAGGAAGGCCTGCTTCAATCCGGTCCTTTTCGGCTGGCGTCAAACGTCCTTTTTTGGGAATTTTCAGAGACCACCATTAAGCCATGTACAGCTAAAATTTGTTCACGTTTCACAAATTTCATGCGAAATTTAGTTAATTAGCGTACCTAGTTGTGGTCTTTCAGCGAGCTAGCTTTCACTTACATATGTGAGGTTATATTACCTCAGAATTAAAAATAATAGTGCCCTGATATGAAGCAATTTGCAAGTAGCTAGTTTAAATATTCTGAATAACTCTAATTTCTTTGAGGGGAAAATCAACGCCCCATAATCACAATTCCACATTTATGTGTAATTTTTCTCTGCCTATTGTAGCAAAATCAAAATTAGGCCTTAAGTGAGGTTATATAGACCATGCGATACTTGACTGCCTACTTCTCCCAAGTAGGTCTGACGAAAAATTGATAACTGTTTGGTAGACTCTTCTCCAGTCAGCATAGCTACCTCAGACAAAAGTAAACTGTTCTGGGGAGGGGGGGGGGGGGCAAGAAATGCATCTATCGAAAAAAAACGCACGTTCTTAGCTGGCATCTAATTACGAATTTATGCTTCTTCAGGATAAACACATTTGTCGCATCACCACGAGCAGTTTAATTTTTGTTTAAGATCGCTATGTTCACTGGAATGATTTTTATCGAAGTTTTATCATTTGAGTGGGCAGTCATGTACCGTGTGGCCTACGGTGAGGCTACTAATGAAGTTTGCAGACCCTGTATATTCGCTGAAGTTTCTTGGAGGTGGAACGGTTAGTCGCTGAGATATTGAGCTGCACAGGAAGAAGGAGCGTTGTTCACTTTTATCTCGTTATTTCCTCTAACCGTAGGTCATCTAAACAGGTACAGTGTGTCTTCTACAGGGTAATTGCTCCTACAAGGATGACTAGAACGCCTCGGTGGCGTAAGACCATTACCCGTGGTAGGGGGCAAATTGAACGAAGTCATTTTCGATGAACAAGGCTAGGGCACAGCGGCATTCTTTCCATGGATGAACTCTTCAATAATAACTTAGGAAAAAATAGAACACTCCATTCCCCAGACGATCTGCCGCGCTGGAAGTAAATTCGCCCCGGTGGAGGAAAATTCAATGCCGTCATTCTTTATGGTCAGCTAGGTCTGTTTTCTTGGCATGGGCCATATTTAGGTCAACCCACCAGACTCCCTACAAAAAATTATGAAGATTGCTCAACTCCTTCGACCACTTATTGGGTGGACAGACAAATATATATAACTAGAACGCCTCGGTGGCGTAAGACTATCACCCGCGGTGTGAGCATAGTTCATCGCCGTCATATTTTTATTGCCAGCTTATCCTAG
Source organism: Parhyale hawaiensis (assembly GCA_001587735.2). Lineage (NCBI taxonomy): Eukaryota > Metazoa > Arthropoda > Malacostraca > Amphipoda > Hyalidae > Parhyale > Parhyale hawaiensis. The sequence goes on from LQNS02276621.1 coordinate 8,487,157, forward strand.
TTTTCTGGCATGGGTCATATCGAGGACAGCCCACCAGACTCCCTGCAAAAAATCATGAAGATAGCTCAACTCCTTCTACCTGTTTTTGGTTAGAGAGTAAATTTCATTACCGGCATTTTTTATGGCCAGCTAATTCCATTTTTAGTTCTTTTTTGCATGGGTAACATTAAGGACAACCCCCTAGACTCTCTGCAAAAAATCATTAACCTAACTAAACTCCTTCTACCAGTTTTTGGATGGAGAAAAAAAAATTCCATCACCGTCATTTTTTATGGCCAGCTATTCCCAGTTTTTTGACATTGGTCACATCGAGGGAAACCCACCAAACTCCCTGCAAAAAAATATGAGCATTGTTCAACTCCTTCGACCACTTATAGGGTGGACAGACGAATATACAAATATACACATACAAATATATGTACAAATATATATACAAATATATATTCTTAAATATTCAACGAAAACATTATCACCTCTCTCACTTTGTTCGCGGGTGATAAATATATATACTTATAGATGGCAGTTTAATACGACACAAACTCCCGTTAGGACGACACATTCCGGTTAGAACGACAAGAATATTGTCAGGTTATCAGACAGCCACCTGTACTAAGTGTCAATCTTTGATTGGCCTTACTTAGCGTCAATCTTTATTGACGACGCTAAGTAAGGCCAATCAAAGATTGACGCTAAGTAAGGCAAATCAAAGATTGACTCTAAGTAACGAACAGCTAACCAACATTGAGCTCTTACGACGAGAACCTTGTAGGTTAGGAGGCCAGGACTGGTTTTTCTAATATCCTAGAATGCGTTTAGCAACACTTTAAAGCGCTTAAATACAGTGCACTAGACGAACCAGGCCTTGCCTCCTAACCTCCAAGGTTCTTAGGGGTAAGAGCTCATTGGGAAGGGCTGCTGTATTAGGGGGGGTGGTGGTGGGTGGCAGCATCTCAGCGCGCTTTTACTATCGAGAAGACGGCGGAATGACCTGTGGATTTTTTGGGGAGGATTTTGCATCATATCGCGTTAACGGGACTTATAAGTATATATATACAAATATATATACTTAAATCTTCAACGAAAACATTATCACCTCTTTCACTTTGTTCGCGGGGGATAAACATAGATTGGAGGTCAGTGTGCATTCTTTAACGAAATTTTTAGAGTCGTGGTGCACTATACTGCTTTGGAATTGCAATGAGGCTATATAAGAAACCAAGAAGATGCGTTTGACAAATGTGCACAGCAATACGGCTGCCCTATATTCCATAGCAAATTAACAGAAGCACTTTCAATCTATTTCTTATAACAACACATGAACACAAAACTGTCCTGCTGCGAACATAGTGTCTAATGACACTTTATCACCTCGATGCGTTACAGAAGAGCCTGTTGCTGATCGTGATCCTTGTGACTGCGCTGCTGCTGATGGCCTACCACCTCCGCCTCTACAGCCCCTGGATGTCCTTCTGCTCGGCAGATCCTGGGAACGTCACTTGCTATAATTTTGAAGGGGCCTCTTCAAGCGCAGGGGATCAGTTTGCCTATGTTCTCCACCATAGTGACGAAGGGGCGAGCCTGGAGTTGCAGACGCCATCAGTCACTGAGGACACAGCCGATGCAGATGATATTCGTGCAAGTAATGTTGGTTTTACGGACTCCGGATATGAGGACAAAGATCTGCCTGCAATGCTTTCAGCAGGAGAGCCAGGCACTCGTGGTAGCTCATTCTATAGTAGTGCATTTACATTAAAAAATCTTACAGGGAGTGAACAGTCAGTGCAACCTGCTTCTGAGCAATCTCAATGGGGAAATTCATCTTCATATCAACAAGACTTTATGACTGAGGCAAACAGTCTCACGAAGACTACGACGTCCGTCACGGAAATGAGCACAAGGGTTACGACGGCGCCGTTCCGCTCTGGAGAAACCACAACGAAATCAGTTTCGATATCAGAAGCTACAACAGAAAAAAATGACCGCAATGTGTCTTCATCGACTCCCTCTGAGGAACTCTTATCATTATCGACGTCCGACAAGAGCGAGGCTGGTGGTGAGGTCGCTGCAGCGTTCAATGCACGGCAAGAGTATCACCAGACTGAACATTTACAGACAAATGATTCTTCTGCAGACGCAGCTGCTGAACCATCGTCACGCGTAAGTACTGTTGCTTCAGAGTCATCGTCGCTAGATGATTCATCATCTCTTTCCTCTACTATACAAGGTTCTGGAACACAAGGTAATTTGCCAGGAGTTTCAGAAAATTTATATCAGTCCTATTTCAGGGATAATTTTCTAAGTTCATACGGATCATCTTCAACAAAAATGGCAGAAAACATCGCTGATGAATACAATCTAAAATTCAATAAACTTTACCAGAGTACAGTCCAATGGCTTGGGCTGAACAAAACTTTCGCTCCTGATTCAAAAAACGCAACCAACAAATTTGCCGAAGACTTGAAGATCAGGCGGCAGGCCTTCGTCGAGAAGTACGTTGACTGTAGAAACGGTTCAAACAACTCCACAGCATCACTGGGTCAAAGCTGCTCTCTAAAACTAAGGTGAGGCTAGCTTCTAATTGCAAGCCTGTTGTGTGATGCATCCGGCATGTTACCTCATGCGTAACTGGCTTGCGATGATTGACTGAAACTCGATCTGCTAATCTTTGTAAAATTCAAGTTCTTACTTCTCAGAAGATATTTCAGTATATATTTCGCAGGTGATTACTTGTATTAACTGCCTCTGTGAATCTTTCTTAAGTAATGAAAATTTTCCATCAATAACATTGCTGAAAATACCAACTGAAAAATAAATGGGCTAATGTATACATTGAAAATTTTATTGGGTATTTCTTGATTCAAGCTCTATTTTTGTCCCCGACTACACGAAAAGGCGCAATTTCATCTATTAGCCGGAAAAAGGCCGGATCAAACTATTTACGTAATAGCCATAATAGCGTTGCTGCCAGTAGGCTTGACATCCATGGATGCGTAATAATTGTAAATTTACCCATTTTAGAATGAATGGTAATTCATCTTCCCATTAGTTTTACAATGTGACGGTCAAAAAACATTATTATTTATCATACTTATAAAATTCTGATAATCTTCCTTGTTTGCTTGTTTGGTTGCTTGATTGTACGTCATTGTGCTCGTAATATTCGTTATAATACATAGGGAATAAAAGCTCCAAGATTTCAGAATGTAGCGCCTGGATATGGCTCATCAGTACTTTTTATGCTACAAAATATTCGTTTCTCTTTATTCTGATACTGAATATCTGAAGCAAGTTGAGTACTTCGAAATAAAGAAAATTGTGACCAGAATTACTAAGTAAGAATATTCATGTTTGGATATGTTTTTAGTAACCAATGGGTCACGAGCTGGCTGGTATACGCATGAAACTCTAATCAACTTGTTTATGTGTTTGCTTGTTTATGTGTTTGCTTGTTTATGTGTTTGCTTGGTTGTCACCGTGTACTGAATCTTTGCTATCAGTTAGGAAGAAATTCTAGCGTTGAAGATTTAATGCGAATTTATCCATGCTACGGGGAATGAACCAGACTCGGCTCATGAACGTGTACGTTAAGTGTAAAGGTCATACCGGAAATTTAACTAGATTAGATCGTATATATCTAGCCTTGCTGACAAACAGAGTGTTGAATATTTTTTTGATATACAAAGGTGATGGTGTCCTAACGGTTCCTGCATGGCAGTCGACACTATAAAAATAATTACTTTCCACTGTAAGTCCTTAGATCATCTAAGTTTGAACAATTTACTACAGCTATCTTCGTTGTGGCAATGCCGACACTATTCTTTTAAAGATTCCCCTTATACTACATTCGTCAGTGAAATATTTTTCAGTTAACATAAGGTATCTTATATTGATGTAGGTAGCTCTGTATATATCAACTGAAATATTTGTAAGATCAATTAGATCCCCAGGTCCTGAAATGGTTGGCTTGTGTGTTGTGATAGTTGATAATGATAAAGATCATTACGCTTATTCACGTTCAATTAAGTAATTAACAACTCGATCACTTTTTGGCTTCCTCTCAAGTTATGCCCGATGCATTTGAATAAATGCTATTGTTCTCTTGCTTGACTTATTTAGGCCTTATAAGGTCGGTAAGGAAGCCCCAGACTTTGATCTCTGAACCATGTGTGAGAAACTCGGTGCGTTTGGAATTAATGTCATCGTAGTCAATAAAAAAACTACGAATTTGTATTTTCTTCAGGCCTAATGAGGTGGCTAAGGAAGCCCTCGATTTTGATCTTCTAACAAACAAATTAGAGGAGGCGTTTGAGGACAGCACTCCGGCGTCTCCGCAAGCCGATAATTCATCAGATAATTCATCAGACCAGCCCCTGAAGACAATACTGCTTTGGTACGAGGTAAGTGCGCAAAATAGTACGCATTTGTTGATTTTATTTCTTGAACTTACTCTCTCTTACAGACTAGCCTAGATAGTGAACCGCAGGAATGGCACATCGCTAAAGAGAAAGAATATTGAGGACGTGCTGCGTCCGTAGTATGATGAAAACGATTGCGTAGCCTTGATAGTGTGCCAAGCTGTGCCAATAAAGCAATCATAGGAGGAATTGGTACTTATGCTTCTAGATGAAAGGAAGTTCTTTCCCAACAGTAATTGTTCTGCGTTGTAGTTTCTACTAGGAAGACTAAAATTTCTAAATTATTTAGGCGTTATTGAAAATTAAGAGCAGCTTCTTTTGTAAATGAAACTGCTGTGCACTTTCTTCATTATTTTAAGTTTTATTTTTCAGAGTGATCTGAAGCGTATTGGAAGTAGCATCTTGCACAGCGGCCACTGTCCAATCAGAAGCTGCAGGTTCACTGCAAACCGCACCGCAGACAAGGAAAGTGTGGACGCCATTATTCTGAGTGCCGCTTGTGTAAGGAGCTTGGACAATTGCCCGACAATGCCTTCTAAACTTGAGTACGTGCGTGCATACTTGGGAATTAGACCCTTGCATGTAATTAGCATTTGGAATACCACTAATTTATCACCATCCAATATTTCTATGTATTGGTTGTTCTTGGGGTTCTAAAGAGCCAAAACCAAAATGACAGTTTAGAACCTGCTCAGATCGAAATACACAAGACGGCAAGTATATACCTATAGTTTTACAGAAGTAGGTCTATTCAGGAGTCTGCTTTGAATATCTTCTCCAAAGGTAAATAAGTATAAAAGTACCGTAACAGAGCTTTCTTTGCATGTGTTGTTACTGGAGTTAATATTTACCTGCGCCAAGGAGGTTATGTTTTCGTCAGGTTTGTCTGTCTTGTCTGCTATTCTGTTTGACTGTCTGTCACCAAGGTAACTCAAAAAGTTATGGACGGATTTTGACGACACTTACATGGGTTATTAGGTATCTTGGGGGAACAGATAATTAACTTTTGGTGAAGATCTGTCCATCCGTTTGTTTGTCTGCCTATTTTTTTGTTAGTACCATAACTTAAAAAGTAATGGACGGATTTTTATGAAATTTCCTTGATTTGATGGATATATTACAAAGAGTAAATGATCAAATTTTGGGATGATCTGTTTGATTGTTTTTTTTGTTTCTCGCTGTGTTTGATTTCATGTTTGTTAGCGCAATAGCTCAAAAAGTTACTGGTGTATCTTTATATAATGTTGAAGAATTGTTAGTAATGTTAACACGTACACATAATTGATTAAATTTTGGTGATGATCGGTTCATTTGTGTGTTTGACTTATGTTTGTTAGCAGCATAACTCAAAAAGTTATGACCAGATCTCCAAGAAAATTACAGACACTGTTAGTTCTACTAAAAGGCGTAAGTAATTAGATTTTGATGTTAAATACAAAATAAATCATGGTTTCAGAGCGATTTGAACAATTCGTTACCGCTGCCTTGCTTGGCGGAGGTATGCGCTCGCAGAGTGCTCTACTTTGTTAAGTGTTTGTGTGTGCGTTGAGTTTTTTGGTGTATGTGACCCCCAGACTAAGCCCCCTGAAATAACGAAATAATTCGTCTCCATTCCGGACTTAAGAATCGAGGCCATGCAGAGGGCGAAAGGCATTAGAATACAATTTGATTTTGTAGTCTTGGTTAGCGCATTACTCTGCATTGAGGCAGCAGTATGACATAGCAAGCGCGACTAATGAGCAAGTAATATATGCATGTGAACCATAGTGCGTTGTTCCAATAACATTGCGTGATATGAAATATACTTGTGACCTTTATTTCAAAATATCAAATTAATTTCATCTATAGTACATGAAAACGTATACAATACAAGATTTACGTAATTATTTTGAAATATTTATGTATATATATATATATATATATGTACATATGATTCTGATATACATGCGTACATAGAAAAGCGTTTATCTACAATAGATATATTTCTATTTCAATTATCGAATTGTTGTCAGATACTCGGAAAGTATTGGTCACACTTGGAAAGTACCAATTTAGATTCAAAGGGGCTACGAACAAGGATGATGAGACTTTACAAGGTTAGCGTACTGGGAGGGGCCAAGCAGCAGTGCACTATGGGTAATGAGGCTGGTGACGCCACAAAATTCAAGTACGTTAATTAGTAGCTATTTTACATTGTTGCCTCCGTCAAGGAGGTTATTTTTTCGTCGTGTTTGTCTGTCTGTTTGTCACCAAGATAACTCAAAAAGTTATGAACCGATTCAGATGAAACTTACAGGGATTGTTAGGTATGTTAGGAGGAACAGATGATTAACTTTTGGTGAAGATATGTCCATCCATTTGTTTGACTGTTTGTCGGCCTCACTTTCCTCAACGTCATAACTCAAAAAGTTATAGATGGATTTTGATGAAATTGACATGAGTTGTTCGGTATATAACAAAGAGTAAATGACCAAATTTTGGTAATGATCCGTTTGTTCGTTCGTTTGTCACTGTTTTTAATTTTATGCTTGTTAGCACAATAACTCAAAAAGTAATGAATCGATCTTTATGAAATTTATGGGGATTGTTAGTAATGTTAAAAGACATGAATGATTGAATTTTGGTGCAGATCGGTTTGTTCGTTTGTATGTTTGACTCATGTTTGTCATAACGGTTTTTAGCAGTATAACTCAAAACGTTATGAACGGATCTTCAAGAAAATTACACAAGCTATTATTACTATCAAAAGGCACAAATAATTAGATTTTGGAGTTTATACAAATAAAATTATGGTTTCAGATCCAATTTGAATTTTTTGCTACGCTTGGCTTAGGTATGCGCTCTCAGAGTGCTCTAGTTTTTTCATCATTTCATCTGGGCCTCAAGAGTGTCCTACAGGTCCTAAAATCTTTCTATATATATATATATATGTATATATATGTATATATATGTATATATATGTATATATATATATATATATATATATATATATATATATATATATATATATATATATATATATATATATATATATATATATATATANAAGGAGCTTGGACAATTGCCCGACAATGCCTTCTAAACTTGAGTACGTGCGTGCATACTTGGGAATTAGACCCTTGCATGTAATTAGCATTTGGAATACCACTAATTTATCGCCATCCAATATTTCTATGTATTGGTTGTTCTTGGGGTTCTAAAGAGACCAAAACGAAAAGGACAGTTTAGAACCTGCTCAGATCGAAATACACAAGCCGGTAAGTATATACCTATAGTTTTACAGAAGTAGGTCTATTCAGGAGTCTGCTTTGATCATCTTCTCCAAAGGTAAATAATTATACAAGTACCGTAACAGAGCTTTATTTGCATGTGTTGTTACTGGAGTTAATATTTACCTCCGCCAAGGAGGTTATCTTTCCGTCGGGTCTGTCTTGTCTGCTATTCTGTTTGACTGTCTGTCACCAAGGTAACTCAAAATGTTATGGACGGATTTTGATGACACTTACATGGGTTATTAGGTATCTTGGGGAACAGATAATTAACTTTTGGTGAAGATCTGTCCATCCGTTTGTTTGTTTCTCTGCCTATTTTTTGTTAGTACTATAACTTAAAAAGTAATGGACGGATTTTCATGAAATTTCCTTGATTTGATGGATATATTACAAAGAGTAAATGATCAAATTTTTGTGATGATCTGTTTGATCTTTTTTTTTTTTGTTTCTCGCTGTGTTTGATTTCATGTTTGTTAGCGCAATAGCTCAAAAAGTTACTGGTGTATCTTCATATAATGTTGAAGAATTGTTAGTAATGTTAACACGTACACATAATTGATTAAATTTTTGTGATGATTGGTTCATTTGTGTGTTTGACTTATGTTTGTTAGCAGCATAACTCAAAAAGTTATGACCGGATCTCCAATAAAATTACAGACACTGTTAATACTATTAAAAGGCGCAAGAGATTAGATTTTGGTGTTAAATACAAAATAAATCATTGTTTCAGAGCGATTTGAATAATTCGTTACCGCTGCCTTGCTTGGCGGGGGTATGCGCTCTCAGAGTGTTCTACTTTGTTAAGTGTTTGTCTGTCTGTCTGTATGTATGTGTGTCTGTCTGTCACCAAGATAACTCAAAAAGTTATGAACCGATTCAGATGAAAATTACAGGGATTGTTAGGTATGTTAGGAGGAACAGATGATTAACTTTTGGTGAAGATATGTCCATCCGTTTGTTTGGCTGTTAGTCTACCTCAGTTTTCTCAATGTCATAACTCAAAAAGTTACGGATGGATTTTGTTGAAATTGACATTAGTTGTTAGGTATATAACAAAGAGTAAATGACCAAATTTTGGTAATGATCCATTCGTTCGTTTGACACTGTTTTTAATTTTATGCTTGTTAGCACAATAACTCAAAAAATAATGAATCGATCTTTATGAAATTTATGGGGATTGTTAGTGATGTTAAAAGACATGAATGATTGCATTTTGGTGCAGATCAGTTTGTTCGTTTGTATTTTTGACTCATGTTTGCTATAACGTTTGTTAGCAGTATAACTCAAAACGCTATGAACGGATCTTCAAGAAAATTGCACAAGCTGTTATTACTATCAAAAGGCACAAATGATTAGATTTTGGAGTTTATATAAAGAAAATTATATGGTTTCAGAGCCAATTTGAACTTTTTGCTACCGTTGCCTCGTTTGGCGGAGGTGTGCGCTCTCAGAGTGTTCTAGTTTTTTCATCATCTCATTTGGGCCTCAAGAGTGTCCTACAGGTCCTAAAATCTTTATAGTTGCACATAAATATGTATTAAAGTATCTACGAACTTTTTTTAAACTTTCTGAAGGGTAAAATTTTGAAAGAACGTTGATTTAAAGGTTCTAAAAGAGCAGATGAATTGCACCATTCAAATGTCCTCATGTGTCAGAAGCACTTTTAGATTCAAGTTTATTGCAATAAATCATGTGAGTTTTATCGAGAGTAATATGGCAGTCTGAAGATGGAGTCATATGATTGAAAACCTTAATGTTTTTCGATTTATTTGTGTGTTCTACCAATGACCTGCTATTTCCTCTATAATTTTAAACCGCTGCAACCAACAATGGTTCAGATGCGTATGATGAAACACTGAGAAAGAAGGACTTTTCAATAAAATTTGTACTGCAAACACTAAACATCAGAGAAACAAATTTGTTTCCTCCCGGCGAAGTATTATTAAAGCATAAGTCTATATATGATACGTAGAAGCAATACAATTGCTCAGTAAAATTAAAAAAAAAAAAAACAGCTACTATACGTTGGATGCGTTTCAGCAGTATAACAGTAGTATTGCGTCCGACTCGCGTTAACTAACTTTCAAAAAATTGCATAACCCTATTCCCCACACATAAACTGTCTTACGGAATGATGTTGTTGAAAATAGCAAATGTTAAATCCATAATTTTTCAAATGATGCTCTATTTTTCACGATTAGGAGAGGAGGATCTGCTAACGACGCGTAAGCGACGGCACAGCTTAGGGCCACACTTTATACATACTGTGCGACCGGGTGCGTGTCTCTTACCATAAAAAAACACCTAAATAATAATAAATTTTATCCTTCATTAAACTTAAAAAGTTCGTAGATGCTTTAATACATGTTTTTGCAACTATAAAGATTGTAGGATATGTAGAATACTCTGGAGGCCCAAATGAAGTAATGAAGAAACAACGTAAAAGAGCCTCATATTAATGTGCTAGGTTTTCATGACGTCACAAGCCCATATCCTATGGGGCACTGCAGCTTGGCCCCTCCCCGTACGTTAACCTTGTAAAGACTCATCATCCTTGGGCGACGAAGCCGTAGTGACGAAAGATTCTAACTAGCTTCACGGTTGGGACGCGTGGTTGTTCAGTAAAACGTCCCGTCGTATTCGTAACGTCAGTAGTATTGAAGCCGTAAAGTTCAAAAACTAACTGACTGAACTCCTGCTAAAGGCACGTTCGACTGGGTGCTGAAACTGGGCCTTCGATGCTTGAATCGTCTGAAACTTCAAATAGACGTTTTGGCTTTGCGACTTTGAATCGTGTTGTAAGGGTTAGGGCAACCCGATTACCTTGAGCCTGCTAAAAACTCCATGTTGCGGAGCAACATTTAGTTTCCAGAAGTCCCAATTCTCGGGTAATCGATTAAGGCTGGATGCCCGAAATTGAATTCAAATGGTGGAAACCAGCGTACCTGTTTGAAGTTTCAAACAAGTCAACTCTCGAAGACTGAAGCTTGGCGCCCAGTCGAAACTGTTAGAGGTTCCGTGCAATGATATTACCTCTTACATTGGTCGGAGAAGGCAGTATCACCCCCGCACTAACGGGTTGCGTGCATAGCACCATCTGGATTTCGTCCTAAGAACATCAAACGTACAAGACCAATGACTGCTGCTCTTTCTGGGGCAACCCTTACCGAAGTGCTTCAGTAGGGAACTTCTAGACAATTATCTAATAATCTGCGATGAAACTCCTACAGGCATCGCATAACAAGCGCCTCTGTTTTCTGATAGAGATTGAAACAAAAGAAAAGGCGATTGCCCACACCTGGCCTAAAAGGAGGTAACATGGGTGAGGTCTCGGAGTAAATATCCTATATTTACGCCGTGGTTGAGGTGCACCAATATTTATTTGTTTCATCGAGGTTCATATAAAAAGTTGGTTGTTTTGATACTTCATGACATAGCCATAATATTTTTAATCTATTTTTTAATCTTGTCTACCATAACTTCAACGAAATTTTTAGTTTGTCGGTGTTATCACTAAATTTATTTCGTTTCTCGTTTTTAATTGTATCTGCCCTAACTTCACCGTAGCTTTAGGCAACTCATGCATCACTCGGCATAGTTATTGTTACCAAAGAGGTTATGTTTTTGTTGAATTTGTTTTATTGTCTATCTGTTACCAAGATAACTTAGAAAGTTATGGGCGGATCTTTTAAAAATTTACAGGGCTTGATAGACATGGTATGAGAAACAAATGAATAATTTTTGATGAAGATGAGTTAACCGTTTGTTTGTCTGCCTCCTGTTGCTTAGAATCATACCTCAACAAATCAAGAACAGATGATCACGAATTTCTACGAATTGTTTAGAATATTGTCAAGAGCACATGACCAAATTTTTTGAGCTCTGTTTTTCCGTTCGCTTGTTTAACTCTATGTTTGATGTCAAGTTTGTAATATAACCCAAAAAGTTATGAACGGATTTTCTGAAATATGCAAAAATTGTTATGAGTTGTAAAAACACAAACGGCCAAATTTTGATGATCATCGGTTCTCCGTTTGTGCAGTGGCTAATTGTTATCATGATGTGTGTCAGAAAACAACTAAAACAGTTATGGATGGGTATTCATGAAATTTACAGGACTTGTTAGAAATATCAAAACGCACTAATAAACCAATTTGGTGATGATCAGTTCTTTGGTTTGTGAGGTTGACTGTATGTTTGTCTCAGTGTTTATTGGGATATAACTCAAATGTTAATGGCGGATCTTCGAGAATATTACGGGAGCCTCTTTTAAGGTCAAGAAGAACAAAAGACCAAATTTTGGAGATGATAAAAAGGATATCGTATCTCTTCTTACTTCACCTCCTCTATCTGCACCCCAGCTTCACCTAATTCATGACATCACCAGTTTTTACCATATCGTTGCTAACTTCGATGTTAATTTATATTACTCACGTTATTACCAACCACCGTCTTATTGAATCTATTTATCTTTTGTTTTTCAAACAGATATCCCAATGCAAAAACAGTTTTCAAATCAGGAGAGGCACCATCGCATTTCTACGGAAGTTTGAGGCGCGTGCGTAACATTATTGACTTAACAATGACCTACAGAATTGACTCGGACATTGTTCGATCGTAAGTATATCAGAGAAGAAGAGAGTTTAATCCAAAATACATCTCAGCTATACGCATAGGTTATTTCAGAGTCGGTATATAGTACGTGGCTTACCTCAAAGTTATATTTGAGTAGGTTAAGCTCAACTAGGTTATAGGTTAGTCAAGAATATGCAAGGCTAGAATAGGGGTCTAACTTCACTTACAGGCACACATATTACAATATGAACCTCAGGTAGGTCACAAATATACTGGTACAAGTATTGCCGTTTCCTAGAGATGTAGATACGTATTTTACTGAACAACTATCAATTAATAAATTTAATCGCAATATATATTGACCATCTGAGTTCAGCACCTCATGCTATATAGCAGACAGCCTCTTGATTGCTCTGATATAAATTTAGGTTGGTTTCTTGTCCAAGAAGTTACCTACCAACGTTTCTAGCTGGTTTTCTTTAGAGATGTTTATACCGTAACACAGAGAATTTCGTGTTTAATAAGAAAAGATGAAGTTCACTCAGTAAAGGGTGTCAGGGCAATTACCTCTTATACAGAATTAGTCCCCAAGGACAACTACCCTTTGGACAATTACCTTCTTAGGACAATTCTGCCTCCCGGTTACAAACTGATGCATGTACCATAAACAGTTTCCCTCCGCAAATCTGCTCTTTCTGAGTTTTATTGCAGTCCAAAGTTAAAGAGATATCCGTAACTTGTCTTGTGACACTTGCCAAAGAATCCAATTTGTCAGCTAAGGGACTAACATTTGAAGAACTTTTTAAGTAGTTCACAAAGTTGTGCTGTAAAGCATTCAGGCGATTGGTTGAATCAATATGTTCATAAGACTAACGCGTAGGCAGGCTTTAAGGTCCAAATGAACAACTTCCAAGGGCACCTGTTATTTTCATCGACACCGCTGTGACATCATTACATACTGTTGCTTGTCTTACCGAGCCAGCAATAAAATTGCTATAGATGCTTTAGACATGAGCCTTAGTATTGACTGTTTCAAATTTCAACGAAATCTACCGCTGCTGGAAATATCTACGTAACACTCGCATCATGTCTTACTAATGTATGATGAAAATTAGTAGGCCATCGACAGTGACGTCATGATTGTCTCAAATTTTCACTTCATTATATGCAGAAACTGCCAGTTTGTGTGAGCTGTCCTCAGGTTATTTTGACGACAGTAACAGAACTGGGAGATGTGCCTGTAGTTTCGTATTTCTGGCGACGCGCTCCGACCTTCTGCTCGACCCGACTGAAGTAGATGGCCCTTTACCCAATCCTCAGTTTGTGAGCGATTCTTTCTTTGCAATCGCTGACGCCACTACGAATGCAGCATTGAACCTTGGCTCTAGGTCCGACCTACGTTGTACCCAACATCGGCCCACTGCTCATTTTAGGAAAGTCGAGTCTATTGCAGTGTCTCAACCTATGGGGCCATCGTCGTCGATGAATGTTCAACCAACGAAGTAGATTTCGTATCCTACCTACATGACAGTGGAACAAATGCTAATTAATACTGTTTCAGCATCGAACATTATTTATGCATCAATGATATAAACAACTTTGCCTTGAACATAAATATACGAAGTGAAGGATAGTGAACAAGGGTCCCTGTAAAATTTCTGGGTTTCATTCAAAGCTGACAGTTATATGCATCTGATATGTTTTTCTCAGGTTATATGCATTCTTCTTTGATATATGAGTGGTTCTTCATAATTATTTCAAATCGTTGTCGCTTCTAAGTATTAAATCGCTAAATCTTGGGTCTATGCTGAAAATTATTATTGGCCCACTGTTGCCATCCTATATTATTAACTTCGGTATATTTTTCCTAATTCCTTGATACTGCAGTAAAATAATGCAAAAATTAAACTACAGTGATAGCAAGATTGGTTGTGCTTTTTCTTACAGCGTTCACCAAGTGAGACTCAACGTTGGCCCAACATTGCTTTCTAAAATATTAGTATTCATGATCTAGACGCATATTGGTAAAACATTGGCCTAGTATCGGTTGACAATGCTCCAACATTGACCCAACCTTCCAACATTGTGCTGACTTCTATCAATGTTATTTTCTTACGTGGGTGGCCTCATGCAGCTTTTAGCTCCAATGTCTTTCTAAACTTTCTACCAATGTGCATTTTGTTAGGGCAAAATTGAGCCTTTGAGGTTTGACGTGTTTTAAACTTCACACAGATGCGCTGGTTTCAACGCGCTGAATTGGGTTTCAGGGTTTGATCCTCAATTGGTTGCCCTTGAGACTTTCAGAAGCTCAATCTTGCTCCGTAAAATGGAGTTTTGAGAAGCTCATTGTCATTGCGTTGCTTCTAACCCTTGAAGTAGGTCTCAGAGTGACAATTTCAAAGTTTTGTCTAAAGTTTCGGATAAGTCAATCCTAGAAGACTTAATTTTAGCACCCTGTCCACCATGCCCACAGTTATTAGGGCAGTTCATTAACTGTGGGCTTACGTTTGATTCGGTAGAAGTACTGAATTTGCAGTAGCTTGTGGGATTGGTGTTATGTGAATAGAACCTAAGGAACTTTAGAACTAGAAGGGCTATGCCCAGTAGAACCAGAACTTTCAAGAACTATAATTTCACTAAGATTTCAGTAATGATGTCCATAATAGTTTGTGAAGAGAAGATAAACGATTCCATAAGGCACAAATTCTTAAGCATTACCCTTAAGTCAAAATCTAATGCTCCATTTCGACCTTTCTTCCATCTGCCCCCGGCAGAAGGGGGTCCGTGTACCCGGTGGAGGGACCTCGCAGCATCAAAGGGCAAATTAAACTAGACCAAAATGCCATGAAAACGAAAACCAAGATGGCGGCCTGGTTCGTCTCCAATTGTGACAGCGCTCCAAGTCATCGCATGGCGTAAGATATGAGCTGCTCTCTTGAAAAAAAAAAAAAAAAGTTTCGGCCACCCCAGCCGCTAATTGTGTTTGTTGCTTTAGAGGCGAAGAAGAAACCTGTTTGGGTTTCTTCTGTATTGTATGCAATGGCGGCGCCCGTCAATTAGATTTAGGGCGCTGCATTTCTGAGTAGATGGACATACTATGGATGTATTCGATTGGGACACAAAGTCAAGTTGCTTAACTTAAATCGAGCGACTGTTTAATTGACTGTATGTCCCAATCTAATTCGCCCGTAGGACGTATTCGATTTGGACATAAAGTCGAGTCAACAGTCGCTCGATTCAAGTTAAGCAACTTGACTTTGTGTCCCAATCGAATACGTCCTCAGGGATTGTACGATTACCGCCTCAAAGTTGATCTAAGCGAAACCCATTCGTCCGAAAACTCTGACAGGAGCTTTGGCATCGGTCCGTTCAATCGAATTTTAGGCGATAACCCTTAATCAGGTCCCCATGCACTGAGCTCAGTATCACCGATCATGATACGATACTACGATAGCAAAATCAATGGTACGTTGGCGATGACTTACGATGATATAACCACCGGCGACGGCCATCGTTGGGCGTTGCAATCGGCAATGGACCATCGCATTAACACATTTTAAAAATACGAAGATCTCGAGCCACAAACATCAAATAAAAGCAGCGTCTCTTATAACTTCGGCCTGTGTGCGATTTTCACACCCTAATACTATTCCTTCCTGATAAACGGTGCGAAATGTTAGGCCCAGGTCATTAGGGTTACTTAAGGCCTGCTTTAAAATTATTATTAATTAATTAATTGTATTATTTGCCTAGGAGCTAATATGCTCCAAATGTAATGACCTTTAAAAACCTTAATAGTAATTGACATTATTAGATCTGGGGAATGTATTAAAATAAACGGTCAATTTTCCGAAGGAGTCAGTAGTGACATCTAGTATTTTTGTTGACATATTTAGGTAAAACAAGGCATTCTAAGACGTTTTTCTTGAATAAAGATATCGCCGCAAATGCTTAGTTTTCGAGAAATTTGACTTTAAAGTTCGCATTGTTTTTCTATGAGATTAAATAAGATTCGCCTCTACGACTAGCACGATATCGCTTCACACTGTTTTTTATTTATAGTTTTCGTAGGATATTAGCATATTTACCAGTCCTTGCTTGCCTAACCTTAATGGGTAAGAGCAACGTTGTTGCCGAAAAGCTATTTCGAGGCTTCGTTCTTGATGCCGCGCCACGGCCGTAATGGCGCATCTTAAATTTTTTCACCAGGTACAATGACAACTTTAAAGTAAAATAACTCTAAAAGTAAGCATTTGCGATGAAAACTTTCTCCTTCTAATCCTTCAGACAGGGACGGAGAAACACTAAGCAAACTGTGTTTCATTATAATACAATGAGCTTGTGAGATTTTCTCTAGATGGTATTCACTATTTCTCGAAATATTCGCGATTATTAATTTTTGCAGTCATTACTCAGTACGCAGATTAGTATTTCAACGGCAGTGGTTAAGCTTGACCGAAATGAATTTACTAATGCTATCTCTTTTTTTAATGCCATCTATACTCGTATATCATCTACAGATTTTAAGAACATCGCACGTGCATGAGTTCAACCACCAAAGCTAATTTAACTCTAATCAACGCCAACGCGGGTGTATACAGCTTTTGATCTGTTCATATATGTTAATATATACTTGTACTTCATGTGTCGAGTTCTGATGCAAATGTGGGATGAAAATTACGCCGGGTTAGATATTGTGGTGATCGAGTCAAACCTTTCTGAAGCAGATAGCCAGACCAGGTTGCAGATAGTGGCAAAAGTAAGGAAGCTTCATAACTAATATCACATAGCTTACTTTGCCAACTTTAACTCAGGCCATGAAGACCTCTGAATTATCACCTTCGCTGAGGAGGTTATGTTTTTCTTGTGTTTCTTTGTGTGTTTGTCTGTCACCAAGATAACTCAAAAAGTTAGGAACGGATCTCTACGAAATTTTCAGGGATTGTTAGGCATGTTAACAGTAACAGTTGATTAACTTTTGGTGAAATCAGTTCATCTGTTTGCTTGTATGTCTGCAAATTTTTTCTTAGTGCTAAAACTTAAAAAGTTATCGATTGATTTTCATGAAATTTACATGAGTTGTTAGGATTTTACGAAGAATAAATGGCCAAATTTTTCTGATGATTTGTTTGTTCGTTAATTTGTCGTTCTGTTTCATTTTATGCTTATTAGCACAATAACACAATAGTTCAGAATGGATCTTTACAAGAGTTATCAGTAATGTTATAAGATATAGATGATTAAATTTTAGTGTTACAGGAGTTATCAGGAGTTACAGGAGTTATCAGGAGTTACAGGAGTTATCAGTAAAGCTAAAATACATAGATAATTAAATTTAAGTGTAGATCGATTGGTCCGGTTGTGTGTTTGACATACGTTTGTCGTAATGTTTGTTAGCAGCATAACTCAAAAAGTTGTGGATGGATCTTCAAGAAATTTACAGAAGCTGTTAATACTATCAAAATGCACCACTGATTAGATTTTGATCTCGATACAAAGAAAATAACAGTTTCAGAACCAATTTGAATTTTTTGTTGCAGTTGCCGTGATTGGCGGAGGTATGTGCTCTGAGAGTGCTCTAGTCTCGTAATGTCTTTGAAAGCTTATGGATTCTCATTTTTATTTGCTTCTCTCATAAATGCGTGGCACTGATTTGTAGAAGCGCAAACACAGAAGTTGGTTAATGAAGAAACGGGAAAATATTCTTTAGAGTACAGCAGAACTAAGAATATGAGCGAGGAAAAGGATGACTTTTTTTGCAGTATTTTTTCCTCTAGTTAAATTTCTTAATTTCGTGATACATTTTTCCACTGGCGTTCCTGTTTTGAGCGGTACTTAACTCCCTACTTAAAAGGAAATATTTTGCTGCATGTCACCCAAAAGGAAGTAACTCTTGGTCTCACAGACTTATGGCAGACTTACTGTATGCTTTCCTTAATCTGTGCTTTTGATGCATGGCAGAATTGATCCGAGTGTGTTCAGTTCTTATTATAATCAAATATGATAGTTGCAGTGCAACGTCATGATCAAATTACCGGAAGTATCACACGGTAATCGTAAATTCTTTGTCACCAGTTTTTTAACGGCTGGGTACGCTAATGTCTTGGAAAAATCCGCCTAACATATAACATGAGCTCAAAAATACACACATAAATAGCAGAGAAACCCTCACCAAGCAATGATATATAAGCATATTAATTTTGAAAGTGCTAGAGTGGCTTTTTTGAATCGAGTTCATTTCATCCGATTTGCTTTATTTTGCCAGGAACTTCCTGGAACTTTAGTCTTGAACTTTGGGTTCACCGCTTTGGATTGGAGTGCAGCGTTAATCGCAAATCGAACACGCAGTGTATCACTGAGATTTCTGATTGCAAACGTCGATTTGCAATTAAAGACCAAGCCTCGTTCCGAAGGGATCCATTGAGCTACTACGACTAAAGTTTCTGTCACTTTAAAGCTGAGTGATGCAGCTTAATTTGGATAAATCCGGCGAATCGAAAACAACCTAGCCTAGCAACAGTGTAAGCCGCCCTACATAGAAGCTAAGATCGCAAAATCGCTTATAGGGAGACCGAAAATTTTGCAAAGGTAATATCACTGTTGTTTGCACACTTTCCAGTTTGGCTCAGTCGCTGATGCGACATGGGGTAGAGGTGGACATCTACGGCAAGTGTGGACCCTTCTCGTGCCCTCGCTCCAAGACTGAGAAATGCTACGAAATGCTGGAACGCGACTACAAGTTCTATTTATCTTTTGAAAACGCTCTCTGCAACCACTACGTCACCGAAAAGTTTTACAATATTCTTCGGTGAGATCATTTGGGGGATACTAACCATATTCGATAACGTATTTTCACCAGGATATTCAATACATACTGTTAACGTATTTTCACCTCTAAGTTCGACCTCGAATTTCACTAACATATTCGATCGGCCATTCAACACTGGATATTCAGTCTTGCCATGCACTGTTGCTTCCAAATGTGATCCTAATAGACATTGCAAAATATTTTATGCCAATCTGTAATGAAACGAGAGTGTTCTCCATCCAGCCAATGCTATTTGATACAATGAGTTGAAATCTGCAGCAGTTAAATACTAAGGACGCATACCACCAGTTTTGGTGATGAACAGGAAAATCGACCTGAACTGACAAGCATGCGCTTCCCAAGTCGAGTTTCAGTGGGCTTAGCATCGAATGACCCTGAGTGACTTTATCGACTTTTATGTTTTATATCTACTCTGGGTTATAGTTTTTTCATATGCTCTCTGCTCGTCATTGGTCATACACATAAGCCTGGTTCTTATGAGTCTTTTTTCTAATGATATGTGAAATCTCTCATGTCATCGTCAGAGAAATTATGCGTTGTTGTGAGTGGTGTTCTCAAGCTAGCGGATTCTTTCGCATGAACTAACGTGGAAAATTAAAATTTCGTCACTAACAATTAGTTTAATTAACTGAATGATGGTAATTGGAGAGGAGTTTTTAACTAAAGCTTTGGTAAAAAAGGAGCTAAGAGCCCTACCTTTGATACATTAATTGTAGTGCTCTATATTGGCAATGTTGGCCGATTTTGTTGTCTGAGTAATGATTTCATTCCGGTTGTATCGCAGATTTTATAAATTTGTATGTTAGTGTTTTCAATGTAAAATTGTGTACCATCATTATTTACAACAGCAAGAAAAGAATTTACTTGTATAGCCCGCGATTAACCAGACCGCAATGCTGCCAAACGTCACACAAGTGAACCATGATGCTAGACGAAATTTCCTTTAACCGTGAGAATATTCCCACGCTTCTGGGCAAGAGAGGTAGCAAAGGCTAACTGGAGTAGAGGTAACAAAGTGGGTGACAGATACATCGCAGTTTTACTATATTGGAGGAAATGAAAGGGGGTTATAATCATTGTGACTACGACAGGTACAACGTAATTCCGGTAACGTACGGGCTGGGTCACGAGCTCACGGGAGCACCAAAAGACGCATACATCGACGTCCTCGACTTCCCCGATGTGCGATCTTTGGCTGCATACCTACAGTACCTGAGCGCTAATACTACGGCGTACAGCGAGTACTTCAGGTTTGTACCTTGCAGCAGGAGACGGCACTGCGGCACTTGTGCCATCAGTCGTAAAAAAGGCCGCAGAGCCGCAAGAAATATGGAGACGTGACCTATTTTACTTGTGTAACTGGGCTGCGGAAAAATGGACCCGACATGTTTCTTATTCTTGTTACTGGGCCGCAGGGCCGCAAATAAGAACGCAGTGGCCCACCTCTGTTGGTGAGCAAAGTAACGGGAGTGGCAGCAATTTCGGTGGTCACACAGACTAACTTTTGATCATTCTAGTTCTGTCCCAGCCGAGCAGGGCCACTTGCATAAATACATATATTGTTATTTAATATTAAAATATAAGACACGTGTGTCTTTCCCAATGTGAAAAAGATAGAAGAGAGCTGGGAGCCCACTTGGAGGCCGTTAAGGGGAGGGTTCGGGAGGAAATGAAAAGATCTTTATTTGTGAACTGATTTGAATGAAATTTGGTACAGACATGCAAAATTGAAAGAGAAATTCATTTGACTCCTGTACTTTTCCATTTACCCCATAAAAAACGAGTTCTTAAAAGAAAACGGGAAAGGGGGGCTGGGGAAAACGCATCTCCTCCTACAGTTTTTCAGTTACAGAGATGCTTTTAGTATCAAAAGAAGCGGAATTCGGTTCTCTACCTGGGACACTATTGGAAACATTAAATTTCAAAATTTTCAAAATTTTTTTTTTCTCGAGTTTGTCTCAAAAAGTGCGCTGTCAAATCACCTCTTAATTCAACAATCAAAACCACCAACAGTTTCGCTGATGGAGAACTAAATTTCAATTCTTATGATACCAAAATCATCGCTGTTGCTCAAAACTGTAGGAGGAGATACGTTTTGAAGTCGAAAAAATAAACTTTTTATGGAAGCCTTTTCTTCCGTTTTTTTTTTTGCATTCGTTTTCTATTAAGAAAATGGGAGTTTAACAGGATTACAGGAGTCTAACCTACATTCTTTTCCGATTTTATATATATGTACCAAGTTTCATTCCAATCGGTTTATAAATGAAAAGGTTTATTTTCAGTCGTATTCTCGTTTTTTGTCAAGAAATTTCCCACTAACGAGTTCAAATTTTGATTTTTCATTTTTTGTTCCGATTTGAATGAAACTTGGTACAGATACATAAACTTGAAAAAGAATTGCGGTTAAATTCATGTACTTTTTCCCATTTTTCCCATAGAAAAGGTAGAGAAGTCTATCTCACATTTCTCCCCCTCCCTTCCGATGTTACGCATATCTGCGGCAAGTTGTATTAAAAGCTGATGAAAATGAATAGTTTTTAATTTTTTTAGGGCAACGTAAAGTAAATAAAATAAAATGTTATTTATGTACCGATTTCGATGAAACTTTGTAGATATATGTAAAATCGAAAAAGCATTTGGGATAGACTCCTGTAATTTTCTCCATAGAAAACGAGTTATTCAAAGAAATTTTAATACAATTTTCTTTCAATACCTCGTTTTCTAAGGGGAAAGTGGGAATAAATATGGGACTGGAACTCCATCTTTTTCGATTTTACATATTTTCACCTAGTTTCGTGAAGATCGGGCTATTAATAAAGAACTTATTGAAGTCAATAAATGAATATTCAAAAAAGACCCCCCGCCCCTACTCCCCCTCATTCTACCCACTTTGGACTTCACTGGCTGCCTAAAATTTTGCCTGCATGTCAGTCTGATTTATAATTAATGTACTGTTTAATGAAAAAAACGGACTTTTGGAAATTAAAGGATATTTTTCTGCCCGAACCCAACCCTTTATAAAACAATGGCTTCAGAGTCAACTCACTAGATAATATCTGCAATGCCCACGACGTTCAGGTTATATAGCCTTGGTGCTTAACTGTAAAAAATCCAACTAAGTTTCTGCTTCTCATACGATAACATTCATAGTATCTTCTTCTTCGGTGGGTCTTGCAGAGAAAAGGTTTAGTACGAAGTCTCGCTCTGTAACAGTTGACTACAGTATTGGTAGATCATGTGTGTGTGTGGTAGAGGAGATCAATGTCATGGTAAAAACGTTGACGGAAGGAAACCTTATAGCAACATTATACCATAGACCACACCATGTACTTTATTGTGTAGTCCATGATTATATTTATGATGCTTCCTCCTCAGTTTGTGAACGTTCCATACCTTTCTTACAAGCCATATAAAATGTTTTTGAAAACTAGCTATTCTACTGTACTAGATAGATCTTTGAAGTAGCTTTTAAATTTACGCAAAACATATGCACTTCAGGCTAAAGTTTCCGCATGAACTTGTTCAGTTAAAGTAATTATCCTTGTCGAAATAGCCACAGTGGTGACTCTAATAATGTTCAACCGACCTATTGCCTGGTCAGAACGATTAAAAAATACTTGTACAAAATTGGGTCTCTTTATTCTAGTGAATATCTATTTATTAGGTACTCCAAAAGTGAAACTTATTGTATCGTATCTATCACAAGCATATTGTTTTTTAATGCCTATCTAGCTGCAAAGCCGTTAAGGACCGTTAGTTCGATGGTTCATTAATATTATTCAATTAGTGTCTTTTTCAATTGTTCTTTTATCTACCTCTTAGACTCAATCAACTTTATAATTATTGTATTCAAAAATCACACAGTACTTTGTTGAGGGCTAACTGCACTTAGTAAGTTAAATTAACGAATAGTGGCCTTTATTCAGACCTAAAGTACTGTTAAATATTTCCATTGCAGGTGGAAGGAGTTCTATACCGTGTCGCCGTACTTCGGAAAGTATAGCTATATTTGCAAGGTAAGACCTCGAGCAGTGCCTTCGATATCAGCACTAAGTAACTAGGATAGTTACCTCTGCCAAGGAGGCTATGTTTTCATCGGGTTTGTCTGTCTATTTGTTTGCCCCAGTGTTTGTCCGTCTGTCTGTCATCAAGATAACTCAAAAAGTTATGGACGGATTTTGACGAAACTTACAGGGATTATTAGGTATGTTAGGAGGAACAGATGATTAAATTTTGGTAAAGATCCGTCCATCCGTTTGTTTAGGTGTTTGTCTGCCCCATTTTTCTCAATGTCATAACTCGAAAAGTTATAGACGGATTTTTATGAAACTTACATGAGTTGTTAGGTATACCACCAAGAGTAAATGACCAAATTTTTGTGATGATATGTT
Source organism: Parhyale hawaiensis (assembly GCA_001587735.2). Lineage (NCBI taxonomy): Eukaryota > Metazoa > Arthropoda > Malacostraca > Amphipoda > Hyalidae > Parhyale > Parhyale hawaiensis. The sequence goes on from LQNS02276621.1 coordinate 8,510,639, forward strand.
GGTGCGTCTCTTTGTCGCTGTGTTTGATTTTATGCTTGTTCACGCAATGGAAAGTTTTCAATGGATCTTTATGAAATTCACTGGAGATGTTAGTAATGTTGAAACACATAAATGATTGAATTTTGGTGCAGATCGGTTGTTTCGTTTCCATGTTTGATCTATGTTTGTCATAATGTTTGTTAGCAGTATAACTCAAAAATTAATGAACGGATCTTAAAAAAAAAATTACTGAAGTTGTTAACATTCTTGAAGGGCACAAATGATTGGATTTTGGTGTTGACACAAAGAAAATCACGGTCTTAGTACCAATTTTAACTTTCCGTAACCATTGCCTTGCTTGGCGGAGGTATGCGCTCTCAGAGTGCTCTATTTATGAATATGTCTTGATCGGATGAATTAGTAAAGCGACGCAAATAGTATTTTATTATTGTAAAAGTGGCATTTATAGACAGTATTTTGCATCTCTTGTACATGGGCACAGTTTTGGGATTATAAGGCTACTCTCGCAGCCAGGAATTTTTGCCGACTCCAGAACACTACAATAATTCTATTTTTAATTAGTTTCTATAATGTTAGACTAAGAATGCCCTCGCATTGCCTGCTACGTCACAAAGACAATGCTAATCTACATTTAATTGGTAACCGTAACTCTAGACGGTGAACCCACTCGCATTGCTCGCTCCGTTAGACCGACAATACTAATCTATTTTTAATTGGTTACCGTAATGCTAGACATGGAGAGTACCAACATTATCAGCTAGGTCAAAAGGACGAAAATCCCCTCTATTGGTTGACATAATGATGGTACTTAGGAGGCATATTGCTGATACAACAGCCCTGGACTCCAGGACGTGATTCTTCCATAAAGTTAGTAAGAGCCGTACTCTACTGAAGCTGTTTGTAGCTTAATTTCGTGCTTGAGTTTTATCACAAGAGCAACAGAGCTCTGCTGCTGTCGTAAGGGCTCCAATGACAAGCAGCTGTAGAGTCCCGTTCACCCGTTCGCAAATAAAAACCGATTGAGTGCATCATTAGCAAAATAAGTGTCAATTTCAAATGCGCCCGAGCCATTTCCACAATCTTGGCGAACATTCGTTCGTGAAAATCTCCGTCGCTTGCTGAGCGATGCGAATATCAGTTCTCTGACATAAATTTTTTGGTACCCTTGAACGTTTCGATTTCAGCAGGAAATGAGAGAAGCTGCAATGCGAAAAAAATGCAATGATAATATTTAAATAATAATAATAATATTTAAATAATAATTAGGTTTAGCATTAGTAACGTCTATTACGTTTTCCTTACTATGTCGCCAGATATGGCTTCTTGACCCTGATACCTAATATCGCAGACACATGTCTAGAGAGGCTTTCGTGCGAACCCTTTACTTATCCAGGAGACAGTGTTTGTCCTGATATTTGCTTCTTCCCTGACAAAAAAGCATTTATTCCTTGCTTTTTTGTTCATTATTCTGTCCAGGTTACTCACTGAGAAATCTAGATTTAGCGTAGCCAAATGGTGCCACGAAACATATTGGATTGTGAGGACCAAAGTTAAAAGTTCTTCGTGCATAGATATGTTGGCAGTGAAGATTTAATTGGCTATTTCATTTTTTTTAATATTTGGCATATTGACGAAAGGATATTATGCGTGCTTCAAATTTAGTGTGGAGAATTGGCTTAGCCCATAATCACGAGATGCATTAAACAAATAACTTTATTTAATATAGTGTTGATGTTATCTTCTTTAGTATGTGAAAGTTGACGAACGCATTTTACATATTGTGCAACTGTTTCACTGTTAGATTTTAGATAGTAAGCTAAAATAAAGGTTTTATTGAAATTTCATCTAGCCCATATATCCTGTTTCAAGATCAATCAGCGCCAAAATATTCGGCGCAAAAAAAAGAAAAAAAAAAAAGAAAAAAAAACTTGGCGTAAAAAAAGGGCGCAAAAAAAAAAACATGGCGCCAAAAAATTGGCGCCAAAACATCACCACAAAAAAAAAAAAAGACTCCAAAATGTACAGTACCCTTACTAACATCTCCCACCAGTTTGATGCAGTCATTTTATCTATAAAAGTGAAGGCAAAACTAATAACATTGTCTTTCGCTCGGCTGTGCATGTCCTGCCTCCACTTACAGTTCATGCCTCGTTCATTTATTTAAGCATTTGGTTAACAATAGTAAAAGTAAAACTAAAAACACTGTGTTACTTTTAACTCTTCATTCACTGCTCCCATTCACAGCTCACACCACATTGCTCTGTTCATTTTGTTAACAATAGTGAAGGTAAAATGAACACTCCTGTCTTTCGCTCGGCCTTGCATTCCGAGCGTCTCAACGACCAACTCACATCTCGGAAAGACTCAAACTCATCCCCTGCAACACAGTCCACAAGCAGTAGCAATCTCCCAATCACTATATCTCAGGGGAAAATTTCCATTCTAGGGAGGATTTGGTGTCTGGTGGCACCCGCCTCTTTCCATTCCCGACTTAACTAAATGTTTTTATATGTGGCAGTTGTGTGAAGTTCTGGTGAGAGGCGAAGAGCCGAGGCGACGGTACCCTGACCTGGAGGCCTGGTACAGAACAGGCCAGTGCGTCGATCCAGTTCACGATAAGAGACTCACGCAGTTCCTACTAGGAAGGCCAAGTCTAGGAACAAAATGAGGAGGAAACTAAACTAAAAGCAAGCGTAGACGGTGAGAATGATGGTATGTGCCTGCAAAAGGGCTAAATTCGACACAGAAAAAAAGTTAGCGAAAATTGATTAAATAGTAACAATGGAATAATATAAACTTCCTGTGCAATAGTTGTACTGGAGCAAGGGAAGTGATTTTTCAATGTACGCTGATGGCAAAATATTGCCGACACGTGTGATTGCGCATACCAGTGAAAGAGCTCAATTGGAAGAGTAATAAATACGATAAACTGTTGTGATTGAGGTGAAATACTGTTGAAAGAAAATAGGTAAACCAGGCTGTGCAAAATCTATCCTGAAAAAGTGCCTCTTGTGCATTGAATGAAGCACATTGTGCCGGGCAGTTATGATGGTTGGCGAGGAATAACATGTGAGGCTGATCTTTCAAATAATTCTTCTAGTGGTATTTTTATAGAAAGTGCGAGAATATGAAAGGAGTATAAGCACTAAAGAGAGAGTTGTGGCGTTGTGTGCTCTTCAGTACGGCAGTTGTCGTGCTGTGTGTGCTTCAGTCAGTAGGTACCCGGGGGCGAGTCGTGACGCTGTGTGCGCTTCGGTACGGGAGTTGTGGCGCTGTGTGCGCTTCGGTACGAGAGTTGTGGCGCTGTGTGCGCTTCGGTACGGGAGGGGGAGGTGTGGTGCTGAATGAGCACAAGTACAGCAGGAGTTGGGTCGCATTTAAAAATGTGCCATACAGTACAGGAACATTGAGTAGTCACTTGCACGGAAAGGAGATACCGCTTCTTGCAAGTGAAGCTGACTGTTCGGTCCTGCGCACGTATTTTCATATCTTGTCTCATTAATTTTTCATACTCCTAGGATATTTTACATAATTATTTTTCTTTCAGTATTGATTGGCAAACCTGTACATATGTAGCATTGGTAGCCGTAAAGTGAAGCAGCATAGGCAGCCGTGAAGTAATCTAGCATTGGCAGCCAATTGAAGTGATATAGCATTAGCAGCCGTGAAGTGATATCGCATTGGCAGCTGTGAACTGATGCAACGTAGGCAACCATAGAATGGCGTTGCAAACCTAGGCAGTAATGTGAAAAGACATGGAGAGTCACGATGTGCAGCTTTAGATAGTTCCAGATATGAATGGTTGTATCGGCACCAAAACCTCATTTTAATATGATTATATGGCTGTCCTGGTATCTTTATCTCATGGTTAATTATACAGTTTTAGGTCATGGCTACCAATGGCGTTTCACTCTGCAGTATTACTGTGGTTTTAATTACGTTTGTCAGCATTATTGGAGTTTCTTAACCTCACGTTTCTTGCGGCTGTAGGGATGAGCTCTACCAAAAGCTCTCCATATAACAATTTCTGGGTTTATCGCTTCAAATTTGTCGTTGGAAAAAATGAGTTGTATGTGACACTAAAGTGTATTACATGTAGCATTTTTGAAAGTCTAATATTGATAGAAATTATTATGAATTTTCATATATTCATGATATCCGCAGATATAATATTTATCTTCTACTGAAGATATTCAATTGTGAATTTAAATACCCTGCTCTGTATTTCATTCCTTATGGTATCACGAAGAAAATAAACTTCGTTTGAGGTCTCTATGATTATCATAGAACTCATTTTATCAACGCTTACGTAAATCGGTCCAGGCCTAGCCTACTTGCTGAAGGCCTGATATCAGTACGCAGTTATTGTGTAGTCTACGAATGTGCTTAAGTAAATTGCATACCGTGAAGCGCGGAATGTGCTGAAGTACAGCAGAATAGGAAAATATGTACCATCGAATGTCTCGAAGTTCAATAAAGGTAAAGTAGTGCAATCACTGATGAATGGAATCTTTGTATGTTTATCGGACAATGATACTTTACTTCGAAAATTTAAGACAGGGAAAAAATAAAGGGCGCTTAATGCACACTTCGATTCCAGATATTATATGTTTTACGTTGTATGTAAGCAACGAACGTCAGCATACCCATGAAGTTCTTTGGACGAGATCCGGGTGGCGAAATGCACGCAAAGCATCTTGTGCCGGAGCGATATTACGAGAAGAGGTGTGAGTAATCAGTTTCTGCGCACCACCACAAACATTTAACTCGTGTAAGTTGTGTAAAGGGGCCCATTCACTACACGTGCCGCCATTTCCAGCCCAAGCACATGCAAGGTTGGAGCTGCGACTTGTGCAAGCCTGTGTCTCCACGCACTACGCAAGCCCAATCCCTCAGTTTCGCTGCTAGATCGCGTCTGTCGGCAACGCCAAGGAGGCTGAATAGATATTAAACCTCCTTGTGAAGTGTTAACTGTAAGCCCCGCTCACAAATACCAGGAAAATATGAACAGCTCCAACTAATGTCTAGAAATTGGGTTTGAGTTGGAGCCTGAGCGTCCCCTCACACGACGCAAATTGGCATGAGTTGGGTTTTGCGCACTGAGATTGAGTTGGCGGTATGTGTAGTGTGTGGGGCCCTTAGTGTGTGGGGCGTATAGAAATCTTTGTGCTCATAAAGTGCAAAAAGCATCTTGTTTTTACGAACATCAGAGTGTAGGCTATAACGTGCGTAAAATGTTTTGAGCGCATAAACATTTAATTGTGCGCGTCAGGTATATAAAACATCTTGTTCGTACCTGTGAGTAAGGTACATAAAACATTTGGTGTGCAAGCATAGGTGCGCACGTAAAGGGTATAAAACATTTTGTTTGCACAAACATCTAAGTGTGCAAGGTGTGCAAACATTTTTGTGTTGGATTGCAGCAGACGCGGGAGCTTAGACGCGTCAGGTCGCAGCTGCGAGTGATGCTCAGGGCGAAAGAAAAACCTCACAGACCAGTCCCAGGTTTTCCAAAGTTACACTGGTCAAGAAAGTAAGAAAGCAATGAGACTTGAGGTCACAGGAAGTTGCTGAGAGGCCGAGAAATATGTGTTGTTGGCTTTACAGTCGTACGAGGCAGGATTCGGTCTAAATGCGTCGGAAACAAGCTACTCTTATATCCTTGCCGACTTCTCTCCAGAATCTATGGTCCACGATGGCAGAGAAGATGGAAACTTTTCTGGCCGTAAATTTTCGTCGCCATTAAGGGTTATCGCAAGAGACTCTCTGCCTTTATCACTGCAGTGGAAACATAATCTGTTCTTACTTTCGCCTACCTACTTTTAGATGCCGTACGCTTCCAAATTCAAGTGGGAATGTGTTTCACATTAGCTTGTGATACTTCCTCGACAGTTGTCCAGAAAAATGGTAGAAAATGAGAAATCTTCTACTGATGATTAAAATGTCGCAGCTTCCCGAATTCCACCAAGCGTGCATGTTGTGGTATTTTTTTTAGCGTTTGAGAACAGTGCAAATTTTTAAGGAAATGGAAGATGCTACGTTCTTCTAGAAAAAACTTGACATTCATTCCGTCGAGAATTGTCGTAGTTACTTTTAAGGGTCTAAGGACATAAGAAAGCTGTTAAAATTTCAAATACTATCTTTTTTCACATTGAATTAAAAGCGTATTTAATAGTGGATCATCACAGTTAGTATCATATTTATTAGAAATTAGTAAAAATTTTGGATTTTTTCTAGATCTACCAAAAGGTAAATTTCATGTGCATTCCTATGGTTACTGCCGAGTTTCCTAGAAACGCATTGCAAACTTTTATTTTAAAACTAATTTAACAGCTATGATACTTCGTGTTCAGTTACTCAGGAGCCAATTCTGTAGTTTTTCCGTTCCGCTTGAAAAGCCACGTTCATAGTTTCCCATGAGGAACACTTCTGGCATCTACACAGAAGAAAACAATTGTCTATAGTGGCTGTAGCTGTTTACCAACCCTCACCGTAGCATACAGAAGACATCGTTATACAGCTTAAACTTAGAGAATTAGCTCGCTTCCTCATTCCAAATTTAAGTCGATCATACTTTGCACAAATCAGTTTAGCTTCAAAGTGTTGGAGAAATACAGCAATGAAACAGGATATTAATATTTAATTAAGCATAACATTCGTATTTGCGGTGATGTGCTATCACGTTTCAGCAACGTATTTAAGGTGCGTCAAAAAGCCGTTTGTGTCTTGTTTCGACGTAGTTTATTCAGTAACACTCGGTGTTTAATTTTTATTTACATACTGCGAGTGAAAGACAATATATGCTGTATTTTTGCTTGCCGTTTAATATATTGGGAGCTATGAAGAATACTTACTGCGCTTTAAAATTCTTCCAAGTTGTACGATTGTAAATGTGAATTATTTTGTTTACTTTCAAAGTTGTACATTAATTCGTAAAGTAACCTGGAGAACAACGCACCCTAAAATTTTCTCAATAAGTAAATATATGTGGATGTGCTTGATACTTTATTATACAGTAGTAAACCTTTTAGGCTAAGTGTACACTAATCTCTATCTGTTCAACATATATCAGTTCCTTTTACTTGCATTGCTTATGATTCCGTTCAGACAATAATGTACTGGATAATTGTAGAGACTGTGAAACTTTCTCCCATATTTGTTCCCCACCTAATATTTAGAAGAAGAAGAAGAAATCCATCAGTCCACTACCCCGCTTAGCCACAAATACAGAGCAGACGTTACACTTACCAATGTTGTTTTATTATAGAACCTTAATTATATTATGATACGTAACAAAGTTCTTGCTTGCTTTTATCCGGGTAAAGTGATTAAGAGTATAGCTTTTTAATATTCTTAATTCTTATTTTTTCGATTGAGAAATGCCCTTTAATCAAACATATATATATATATATATATATATATATATATATATATATATATATATATATATATATATATATATATATATATATATATATATATATATATATATATATATATATATATANATGGATCTGGAAGAAACTCAGACAGTGGATGACTGGGGCAGTTATAGATTTTATACAAAAAACAGACTCCACCAACTCTGCGACGATGCGCCAGATCACACGGCACAACACCACCCAGCATGAAAGCACATCGACGAACTACTTTGTCAAGTACCCACTTAAAATTTAGAAAAAGTAATCCATTACCCCGTTTAGCCACAAATACAGAGCATACGTTACGCTTATCAATGTTGTATTATTATAGAACCTTATGATACGTTATAAAGTTTTTGCTTGCTTTTATACGGGTAAAGTGATTAAGATTTTAGCTCTTTAATATTATTAATTTTTACTATCTGGACCCGTGGAAACATTCACGGTTTACTAACTTTATTTTGAGTGTTTGGAAAATTTCCTTTTACCGGTATGCTTGTTGTTGGATTTTAATGTAATTAGTTGTACATCTAATTTTATCGTGTTTATTATTGTAAATCGGTAGTTGCCCTCCTGGGGGTAGTTAACTTTCCAGGGGTTGTTGTTCTCCTAGGGGTCATATTTTCCCAGAAGGTAGTTGTCTTTCTATTTTAAGGGTAGTTTACCTCCTATTGGGGCAGTTGTCCTCCTATTTAGGTAGCTGTTTTCTATGGGACCCGTGGATATTGTACGGTTGGTAAATGTTTTCACTTACCATAGTTTAACCTGAGGTAGTGCCTCTAACTTAATCCAACCCGTCTGAGCTGACGTCCGTCGCTTACTCTTGTCTTTCCTTACGCAGTCCGTCTACCTTACATCTCGCCAAACCTTTCGTAGTATATTTGTTTAACCTCTAACATTAATCACGAATTTATTCCGCCAGCAAAGAATTCGCCCTTGTGTCTTGATAAAAATAGAAATATGACGGTGCTGCTTGTATTGTTCTCCATTGTATTTGAACACATTTTCTAAGTTGTCTTTCCCACAGCTTACAGGTAATTTAGCGTTTCCTAATTATACGCATTTCAATTTTTTGTCGGCGTATTCGATTTTTCTCAGTATTTTGGGACCCGTGGGAACTGATCAACAGCCCATCATTATTCTCTGTTTGATACGATTGTGGACCCGTGCGTGAAAAAAATTCACCCAATAATCATCAATGTACTTGCTAATATAGGCCGGTGCGGAATTTTCTTTTCTTTGATTTGCTTCTTCTTCTTCACACTTCTTCATTGATTGTACTTTCCTTACTAAATACATATGGAGGAAAACGCTACTGCGGCCCACGCAAATTATCGTAAGACATACGTGCTTCTTATGAGCAGTAAACTTCAATTAGTCTGCAGCACTCTCCTTCCCCCCTTAGATGGTATGCAAAAAAGAAATTAACTGAATTAGTTAGCCCTGAAACATCTCTGAATTTCATTTCCGCTGCGTATCCAGAATACACAGTTAGATAGTTTCAGCAGAGCAAAATTTTCGCACCCAAGAAGTTTGAAGATAGAATTACTACGTCTATTACACCGGAAACCATCGGTTCCTCTACGGTGCACTGATTTTCTCTTAAATGTATACATCGTAAACCAACAGAAAATATAATTTCGATGCAGAGAAAAGTAATGACTGTCAGACTCCACGGAAACGGAAAGAGAGGCTGGAAGAGAACTGCATTCATTTTCAATAACGATTAGTACCATATTTCAAATTTAGCCTTCTTCTGCAATTGCCTACTGAATTCCATCAGAAGGGAACAGGATCGCCAAAATATCCAACGTGGCANAAGAGAGGCTGGAAGAGAACTGCATTCATTTTCAATAACGATTAGTACCATATTTCAAATTTAGCCTTCTTCTGCAATTGCCTACTGAATTCCATCAGAAGGGAACAGGATCGCCAAAATATCCAACGTGGCAAGACATGTATTGAGATAATAAAGGGATAAGGATTTCACTAAAGGGGGCCTTTTCAAATTTTTTTTATTTTTTTTTTATTTTCGAACCGATTTTTCTGAAATTTGCACATAAGATGTAGAATTGAAAAATAAGAACATTTTGTTCGTGTAACTTTTTCAGTTTAGGCCATAGTTTTTTCAGAATATGAGATTTTCATTTTTTTGCCTTTTTTTATAAATTTTAAAAAGAACGTAAGTCGATTAGTTTTTATGTTACACTAATAACAAAGACAGTTTTGGAATTCTTGAAATATTCCCTACAAAACTAAGTGTTTTTTTTTTTCAATTTCCTTTTCGTTTTCTATTGACATGAGGCTTCAGATGGGTTACCGAAGAATTCATAAAATATGTAAATTTTCTTGATATTTCACATTATAAAAAAAAAAAATAAAAGGAAATTGATAAAATCCCCACTTAGTTTTGTATGGAATCTTACTTACGTTCTTTTTTATTCTGAAAAATCAAATTTTTCAGGACGGCAAATTTTATGTTTTTGTGGATGAATTTTGTAAAACCTGCGCTGTTTGCAGCGGAAATGCACTTGACATGTTTTATCTATAGTACATTTCCACCTACAAATACTTTACATTAGTCATTCACTACTAAAAATATGAAATAGCTATATCTTTAGATGAATGAATAATGAAAAAGTCAATTTTTGACCCCTCCGGACCCCCTTTGCCCCCCGTTTTTTGGGGGGTTCTAGTGCTGCTAGCCCCCTAAAAATTTGGGACGTAATAGCCCTTGGTATACAGATAATCTTGCAACAAAAAAGAAAAAGTAAATTTTGAACCCCTCCGGACCCCATCCGGACCTCTTTGCCCCCACCCCCCTTTCGGGGGATTCTTGTGCTGCTAGCCCCCTAAAAATTTGGGACGTTATAGCCCCATACCTGAGGACACTTTTTGAGCATAAAACCGATTATTGAAAATTTAGACCATTTTCCGTGAAAAGGCTCCCTTAAGCTTTCTGCTGCCACCTCGTCATCGATCTCCAAAGAAAAGAAACTTGATTACGAAATCTGCATCATGGCGGAATTCTCACGGTAACGGCAAACAATGATACAGATTCTATTAGAAAGACCTTGCCCTGTTGCATCCGATTGATGATCCCCGCCGTATCATAGATACCTACGTTCGCTTCATAATGCTGCCTGATTCACATTATTTTATAGATTTTACCGACTTTCTTCCAAGTTCTGTGACCGATGACAGCTGCTGAGCCTTGAAGCTATTCGCTCCAATTTTCTTCTATTATTGAAGAGCGTAACACACGAAGGAACAACGCTATTAATATTATAGATTTTTTTGGATTGAGAGATACCCTTTAACGAACTCAGCTTACTGCGTTGCATCCCATGTGAGTTAAAAAGGTATTCTTATAAGGAAAATCCTTGGATAGTTAATGCTAGATTTAAATATCAAGCAATGCTAAAATCTACTTAATTTTTCCTGTTTTATAGTAAAAACTGTATTTTGTCTGCAACACCTAGAAATTATTGACTTTCCTTGCGCCAGCGCAGTAAGCACTATTTTGTCAGTAAGACAACGAATCTATGTACTTCTATTTCGGTTGTGTTGCACCAACTACATCTCGTCAGCAGTACGATGAATCTTTTAAAAACAATATTTATCGTTCATTTTTCGCTATAGCATCACAAAATATTTGCGTTCATATGATATGGAGAATCGTGTATGTATAACTCTACTTTTGTGTGCAAAACTTTGTGATTATTTTGAAGGTGTAACACAGAAATAATTAATTATTCCCTCTGCAAAATTCACAGCAGCAAGCAACGAACGAGCTACTTAACCCTTTAGGTCCTCATGGTAACTGAGGATACCAATACCGCTTTTTGATTTTAAAACCCAGAGCAGTGTTTCTTTGTAAAAAGTTTATCTGAATATTCAAGCACTATTTCGAAAGGTTTTCCAGTTTAGTCTATTTTTAATGTTAAAATACGATGGGACTTTCTATAACCACTAAGAAGTATTTTTTCAGTGACAATACAAAATTAATTAATTAATGCATCAGCAGCGGTTCCGTAGCGAAAGGGCTCAAAAGTGGTCACTAAGTTTCTACAATCAGTCCATATTACGTCACTTAATTAGTAGGTGGACTATGGTGCTTACGCAGACATGGCCATACAGGACATAATTCGTAACTCACAACACCTGTTTGTGAAGAGAATGTTCCTTGAGCCGAAATGTTCAAATTTAATTTTTGACATAGGACCTCGTTACTCGAGCATTATTCCGTTACTCGAACACTTGAATTGTTTAACGCCCATCTTTCTTTGCTTCTTTGCCTGAAAGCTGGAGTGAAAATGGTGTCGAGAGAACCTCCACCAGTGAACTGTATTCCAGTAACTTGGAACAATTTGTTTTTGTTGTTTTTGAAATTAGGTTGGGCGCTGCGTACTAACTTATGACATGGGTGAAATTATTTGAATCATACACGCAAAAGGCAATGTAAATATTATGTTGGATGCTTAGCAAAAGCTTACGGCATGCATGTAATTATTAGGTTAGGTCATGACCCAAAATATGTCATGTAAACATTAAATTGGGCACTATAGGCAACAGCTCGCGGCACTCATGATATCATTAAACTAGTTCATACAAATAAGAGAAGGTAATGTAAACATCAGTCTGGACATGAAGCAGCAACTAATGACACGCATAAAATTATTTCGTTACTTCTGTTACACAAAGAACACTTAAAACACTAGGTTGAACACCATGGAACATGTTAGGATATACTGTTCGTTCGTGTACAGAAACACATTGTAAATCTGAGGCTGCGTACTGTAGCTTATGACTTCCGATTCTTACATAATTTTTAGGCAGTTTCTACCGAAGAGATCAAAATTAGATTACTTTTCAATAGTGTTATTGCTACGGGAACTGATAGTTAATACCTGTGTTATATCATGCATAGAAAAGGAACTATAGGTGTCGTCGATTAGCCCGGTAAAGTCGAGATAAGTTAGATCCAGAAGGCTTGACTTCTCCGGATCTTTAGAGCTTCGATTTCACCCATTTGAACCACTTTTCAGGCGCTAACCTCGTATCGACTACTCTTGAGATGACAGAAAGCTCAATCCTGCTCCTTAAAATGGAGTTTCTGCCACCTCAAGTGCAACTGATGCAAGGCTGACGCTGGGAACGCGATTCAACGTGATGAAGTCATCGCTCCTGTCTAGAGTTCCACACAAGCCAGGCCTACTGGGTATGGCTAGCTCGACTTTGCCCTGCCAATTGACGACACTCAATATATTGTAATTCAGCGGTAACTAACCATACGGTTAAACTTGACCCTGATGTACGTAGTAGAATTGGAATATTTAGTTTTAGTTCAATGGTAACATCAAGAGCAGTTGTACTGAACAACGCTGGTGTCACATGGATGCTTGTCATAGCTCTAGATATATCAGTGTAATTTGATAAAAATACGGCATAGTTCTACTACAGGAAACTGTTCACCTACCGTACATACTAGGTTAAACACGGTACATGAGTTTTATACCAACTAAGCAAAAAGAAACCTGCCATCTTAATCTTAGATATTTCAATTTTATTTCATAACGTGTGACAAATTTCTACTACAGGTACTGCAAATGTCCCCTACACATTAGGCTGGGCACGATGCAAAAGATCTTTGCCAAGAGAGCGGAGAGTGTACCATAAATCTTAATATATTAAAGTATGCTTCAACAAAATGAGTTCATTTTAATAAATGCGGCCTTCGTTGGCAGATCAAAGGAGCGGGTGGCCTGCCTCCCAAAGAGTTTGCCGAATGTTTCGTTAGTTTGGGACGGAGTTTCGGACCAGCGACAGCAGATGGACGGACACGGACGGGCAGACGGGCGGCAAAGTTGGGGGTTGCAGAGCGTCTGATAATTGGAGTATAGGACCATACGAACCGTTGAGTGTTCTCATGAAATATATTTGATTCGTGTTATTGGACACAGTTCTTGTCTGCCAAACACTATCTTATCTCTACGCGTACAACTTTATAAAAGCAGAATTATGAATCTTATAATTGAAGCTGCGGTATCCCATTTACGGCTTGTTTGCGGAATATATTTTGTACTCGTTACTAGACATGGGTCTCGTCCACCGAGTACTAAAGACGGTTTACAGATTATCGTGATAAAAGTTGAAATTCGTGCTGCTGAACATGGTTTTCTTGTTCAGCGGATGCAAATGGAATTACGTATATTTATTAAATTAAGTGTCCATTTTGCTGATTTACATGTTTGTGTTTGATGAACACCATTGAATATCTACGTGCATAGTTTGATTCGTGCTGGTCGACACAGTTTCCTCCATCAAACACTATCGAATCCGTATAAAATTATTTGATTTGTGATACAAGAAACTGGTTTTATCTCTCAGACGCGCTAAAGTTATGCGCCAATCTCTGAAATAAATTTGACTTAGTTCTACAGAATTTGTTCTTGCTATAATTAAACTTCTCGCCAACTACGGTAATTGTTATCTAATATTCACAAATATTTGAGAATTGAATTCGATTGTCTGTACTGGACCCGCTATATGTTGGCATTGTCTGTCCTACGGGGCTTCTCTGTTGGTCCTCCTCAGCTTCTGTCCACAAGTTACTAAGTGAACAGTAAGTACAAGGTTTCACCTTTACAATTATTATCGTATTGCAATTCATGAGCATCAAAAGTATAGAGATTACATTAGCTTGTGACAGCATTAGTTTTCTACGTTTTATTTTCGTGGGAGACTATACCTTGAGGAAGTGAGCAGCTGTTTACATTCAAATAGTAATGTGCAGCGATAGTTTCCTTTTGTAAAAAGGTGCCACGGTGCTCTTAAAATGCTTTTTTGTCTAGGTTTTTATTATTCTGCTAGAACTTCATCTCATAGGTGAGCACCAGTATATACTTGCGGCCACTTGTGACTCAGCAACAAAAATACAGACCTCCTGCTTTATATATCACTTTTAAGGTATTGCTGCAAGTGCTTGCAGGGGTCCTAAATTTTCACTTCTGAAATTGATTTCTAAAAATGTTTTCCATTTCGCGAAATGCTACAGGTAGCTCCGCGGTTTAAATAGCGAACCCCATTAACTCATAACTCTTGATAAAAACTTTTCCAATTCCAACGCTCCAAGAAGAGAAATTTCCATTATGTGACGCGTTTTCACTTCTAAGAGATTTTAACACAGTCCATAAGTTAAACTCTAGCTGCTACCGCTCCTCCACTGCTAGACACCGAGCCGATGGCCTAAACCTTTTCAATGCTTTGACAAAATTTTCCCGTAAGTTCTTCACAAAAGAGTTCTTTTCTGTGGCTTCAAATGATTTCATGTGAAGTCAAACAAAAATGCTGGTAAATTGTTTCCGCCGCTTGACTTTGCGGCAAAAGACGCCAGAAAAATGTTCATATTTGCCACTAACTTTAGGGGTTTCATGTTCTTCAACCACTTGTTTGAAAGCAAACTTGCATGATGCCTTCAAAGTTGTAATTACTTGTCGTTCTTGAGGAACCTGTAAAATGAATAGAGTGGCTTTGCGGGTACGCGGAAAA
>LQNS02276621.1:8525739-8540967 GCA_001587735.2 Parhyale hawaiensis
ATTTGCCACTAACTTTAGGGGTTTCATGTTCTTCAACCACTTGTTTGAAAGCAAACTTGCATGATGCCTTCAAAGTTGTAATTACTTGTCGTTCTTGAGGAACCTGTAAAATGAATAGAGTGGCTTTGCGGGTACGCGGAAAAAAGAGATGCTGGTTAGAAACAGTTGGTAGAATTAAGGTTCCATCGAGTGGTACGGTAAATCCAAGTTAGGCAAAGCCCATAGGCTCAAATTATCTGGAACTTCAAACAGACGTCTGAATCTAACCTTTTCCGCAGCAGGCTTGAATTATCGGTCTTCTCATCAGTAATCGTTTCGAAGTTAAAGCCTGAATATGGATTTTGAGTGGCGAAACCAGTGCTCCTCTCCAAAGTTTGGGACAAATCAATCTTAATGGGCTTACCTTCCTTCGACGTTGCAGTGCTAGTCTATGAGACTTTTAGCTTACGCAATGCTGATGTATTGCGTCTGGGCCTCAGCAGCTCAATTCATTCGATACTGACGTTATCTCCAGTAGCCGATATCAAGTTTTGGGGTTAGAAATTTGCGAGTAGCTTTCAGGGCGGCGAAGCAGCAGTTTCTCGATTTCTCAGCCTTATAGCCTAGTTTTGTAGGAATTAAGTAGGTCCATTGGTCTTAAGCCATTGATGTAGGGTTTGAGGGCATGTGGGTTGTTATACAATCATGATACAATTTAGTTCTTTAATTAAGCTGTAGGGTTACTTTTCCCTTTACCGCTTGCTGTTAGTTTTAAGCCCTTTTTGGCAAAACTTGACACAATTTACGTAGATGCCCGCAGGCCTCTGGTAGCTTATTTTTCAGATTAACAGGCAACAGCAAGGCAGAAAAAGCTCCGAAGTAGCCGCACTTACCGCTGGTTTTGAGTATTTTTCACTCGAAAATTTCTGACAGAATTTGTCGTAAACTTTCCAAAAGTTTTTTATTAAAAAAAAAGACAAGACAGTGATGGGCGCTAAATACTTTAAATGCATTTAAATACTAAACACATCAAGTGCATATGAATACTTTAGTTAAAAAACATTACCTGATTTCAATTAAAACCCATAAAGGCAGTAATCCACCCATATTTATACTGATAATGGATTGATAATATAGAAATTAGTTTAACTTTTAGCTCATGTTTTGGAAAAAAGTCGTAAGTTACATTGCTGTAATCATAAACATTTCACGATACTTCACACCCGAGCGCTATCATCTTAGCACGACTTGGGCAGGTTCGACTGGGTGGTCAAAGTCGACTAAGCGATACCCTCTTGACCTCACTTGTCCAGAATTGCATACAGGAACTTTGGCTCTTTCCATCTGAATCGTGTTGCAGGTGCTAGTAGCAGCCCCATTATGATGAGCAGACTGCAATCTCCATTTTACGGAGCACGACTCTGTTCATGGAAGTGTCACGTGTAACTGATTAAGAGTCAACGCCTCAAACCTGAATCAACTAGTGGAAGACATGGCACTATTACGTTATTTTATATCTTTAATTAATTGATTTTCGAAGAATGCCACTAACCCGGAGAGGTTCATGAATAGATCTTGCCAATCCCCTTTGCGTAGTTAAACCCATACTTGTAACTGTAAGGCTACAGCAATGTTGGAGTATGCTCGCACACCTTCGTGAATGGTTTCTTGCGGAATGAATACCTACAAACTGCCGTAGTGTAAACAGGAGCATGAAAGTCGCTAGTGGTAACCCGGCCTTGACTTAAGGGTATCATCGATTGGTGATGTGAATACGAGCCGCTAGGCATGACTTGATTGTCGACTCAGTGTTACTTTTCCATCTTTAGTATTTCATAAATCACAGTGATAGTAGCAGACACAAAAGTGGCACAATAAGTAGAGATTCGAAACTTTTTTAGCTAGCGTGTGTATCAAGGATGATGAGATTTACAAGGTTAATGCACTGGGAGGGGCCAAGCTGCAGTGCACCATGGGAAATGGGCTTGTGACGTCATAAAATCCTAGTAAGTAAATAAGTAGCTATTTGCATTGTTTTTTCATTTCATTTGGGCCTCCAGAGTGTCCTACATGTCCTAGAATCTTCATAGTTACACAAAAATATGTTTCAAAGCACATCAGAACTTTTTTAAAATTCTGAAGTAAAATTTTATTATTATTTAGACTGTTTTCTCCGTAACAGGCACGCACCCGGTCGGACAGTGTCTGTAAAATGTGTACCTAAGCTGTGCCGTTGCGTACGCGTCGTTCATATATCCTCCTCTTCTTCTAATCGTAAAAAATACAGCAACATTGGAAAAATTCAGGGCCCTAGAACAAAAGGAGGGCAAGCGACACTTTTTAAAATATACAGAAGAGCCACTTAAAGACAATGCACTGGTGTAATAAGGCTCAAAATAATCGACTTTACATACGATTCTCGACCATTTTTACTCGGATTCAAGCTCAAGTGACTTTACAGAACGACAGGTCTTAATCTGTAATATCCGATGGTGAAAAAAACCTACTTAAAAAAAAAAAACGTGTCACTTACGCTCCTATTGTG
Source organism: Parhyale hawaiensis (assembly GCA_001587735.2). Taxonomy (NCBI): domain Eukaryota; kingdom Metazoa; phylum Arthropoda; class Malacostraca; order Amphipoda; family Hyalidae; genus Parhyale; species Parhyale hawaiensis. The sequence continues at coordinate 8,528,264 of LQNS02276621.1, forward strand.
CTAGGGCATTCAATTATGGATTTCACAATAGCCAGTTTCAACAACGTTGTTCCGTAAGACAGTTTAGGTGTGGGGAATACGGTTAGGTAATTTTTTTGCAAGTTTGTTAACACGAGTCGGACGCGACACTTACTGTTATACTGCTGTACCGCAAGCAGCGCATAGCTAGTAGCTGATATTTTTTTCTGATTAACTCGAGCAATTGTGTGGCTTCTGCGTATTATGTATAGACTCTTGCTTTAATATTATTTTGCCGGAAGGAAAGTAACTTGTTTCTCAGGTCCTTAAATGTTTTTCTTACAAATCTTGTTAAAAAGTTCTTCTATCTCAGAGTATAATCATTTGCATTTGAGCCAATTTTTCTGCAGCGGTTTGAAATTATAGAGGATACCAGGTCATTGGTAGAAGACGAAAATAAATCGAAAACATTGAAGTATTTAGTCATAGATTCCATCTCCAAAACGCAATATTACTCTCGATGAAACTCACTTGATTTATTGCATTTTAAAGACGATAAACTTGACTCTAAAAGTCCTTTTGACATATGTGGGCGTTTGCCTGTTGAAATAATGTGTTCTTTTACAAGTCTTTTAACCAACGTTCCTTCAAAATTTTATCCTTCAGAAAGCTAAGAAGTTCGTAGACGCTTTGATACATATTTTTGTGCAACTACGAAGGTTGTAAGACATGTAAGACACTCTGGAGGCCCAAATAAAGTGATGAAGACACAATGCAAATAGCTACTTATTGACGTACTAGGTTTTTATGAAGTCACAAGCCCATTTCCCGTTTTGCACTGCAGCTTGGCCCCTTCCCGTACGTTAACCTTGTAAGTCTCATCATCCTTGCGTGTGTACGGGCTCTATATGTAGCGCAATACCAAAAATCTGCTTGAACTCAATTTCTTATATAAAGCTTTAGGAAACTGTTGTAATTAATTTTTATATCCTCCACAATGCATTTTATATATATACTGACTTATTTATAAGAAACGAACTAAAATACAAGCATAAAACGGTAGTTTTCTGGTTATCTTCCAGTCATTACCTGAGCAGAGAGCAAGACACAGTAACGGTGCCCAGACAGTAGTAAAGACGTTTGAAAGAATGCTTAGGAAACACTTAGTACATCATATGGATAGCGATAATCTGCTTACATCAAATCAACATGTCTTCCTCAATAGACGATCTACCATGTCTCAGCTGTTAGAGCAATAGGATTATATTCTAAACTCACGGTGTCAAGGTAAAATCTGGACGAAATCATTTTAGATTTTACACAGTATTTCATAAAGTTGACCACGCAATACTATTACTCAGGCTCTCCAGTATGGGTATCCGTGGAAATGTAACGGGTGGTTGAAGCATTCCTAATAAGTAAGGTCCATAATCAATCAACACAATAAATAAACACCGTCGTGTGTTTGTTTACATATTCTGCCTTTGCCTTTATGGGTGACTTTAACTGTCACCATGTGGAATGGTTAGGCTCTGTGAGGACTGATTGCCATGGTCATGCCGCTTTCGACTTCNATCAGTGAAACCTTTGCATTGTACCATGGCAATTCCCCATTAACATCACAAACAACACCGAGATTCGATGTATGATATCTTATACGACCAGCCTTTTTGCTGAATAAATAATTACTGAAGCACCTCTTGGGATGTATTTATATCTTACTCTGTTTAACTGGACCCGTGCAATTCCTTTGCCAGTAAACCACGGTACAGGTTCCCAAAGCCTTTTTCTTAAAAGTTTCGGGCGCTTAAACAATAATTAAAAAGACCTGGCTTGTGGCCGAGAGAGTAGTCACCAGCCGTATCACAGATACGCCAGCTTCCCGAACTCAATAAAGCTCGAATTTTCTAGTATCTATTAGTGATGAAGAGCGTGACACAAAAGGTAAGTAGGTAGGTACGTAGGTAGGTAGGTAGGTACAAGCGTATTAATATATAGATTTCACGATACTTCACACCGGAGCGCTATAATCAGAGCACCATTTGGGCAGGCTCGATTGGGTCGTCAAAGTTGACTAAGCGATACCCTCTTGACCTCACTTGCCCAGAATTGCATAGGCCTACAGGAACTTTGGCTTCTTCCATCTGAACGTGTTGCAGGTGCTAGCAGCAGCCCCATTATGACGAACCGACTGAAATCTCCATTTTACGGAGCACGGCTCTGGTCATGGAAGTGTCACGTGTAACTGATTAAGAGCCAAAGCCTCAAATTTGAATCAACTAGTGGAAAACATGGCACTATTACATTATTTCATAGCTTTAATTAATTGATTTTCAAAGAATGCCACTAACCCGGAGAGGTTCATGAATAGATCTTGCCAATCCCCTTTGCGTAGTTAAACCCATACTTGTAACTGTAAGGCTACAGATATGTTGGAGTATGCTCGCACACCTTCGTGAATGGTTTCTTGCGGAATGAATACCTACAAACTGCCGTAGTGTAAACAGTAGCATGAAAGTCGCTAGTGGTAACCCGGCCTTGACTTAAGGGTATCATCGATTGGTGATGTGAATACGAGCCGCTAGGTATGACTTGATTGTCGACTCAGTGTTACATTTCCATCTTTTGTATTTCATAAATCACAGTGATAGTAGCGGACACAAAAAGGCACAATAAGTAGAGATTCGAAACATTTTTAGCTAGAGTGTGTATCAAGGATGATGAGATTTACAAATTTAATGCACGGGGAGGGGCCAAGCTGCAGTGCACCATGGGAAATGGGCTTGTGACGTCATAAAATCCTAGTAAGTAAATAAGTAGCTATTTGCATTGTTTCTTCATTTCATTTGGACCTCCAGTGTGTCCTATATATCCTAGAATCTTTATAGTTACACAAAAATATATTTCAAAACATCTACGAATTTTTTAATGTTCTGAAGGATAAAATTTTATTATTATTTAGGTTGTTTTCTCCGTAACAGGCACGCACCCGGTCGGACAGTGTCTGTACAATGTGTACCTAAGCTGTACCATCGCGTACGCGTCTTCACATATCCTCCTCTTCTTCTAATCGTAAAAAATACAGCATCATTGGAAAATTGAGGGCCTTAGAACAATAGGGGCGTAAGCAACACTTTTTAAAATATACAGCAGAGCCACTTAAAGACAATGCACTGATGTAATAAGGTTCAAAATAATCGACTTTACATACGATTCTCGACCATTTCTACTCGGATTTAAGCCCATCTGACTTTACAGAACGACAGGCCTCAATCTGTACTATCCGATGGTGAAAAAAACCTACTTTTAAAAAACGTGTCACTTACGCCCCTATTGTTCTAGGGCCTTCAATTATAGATTTTACAACAGCCAGTTTCAACAACATCGTTCCGTAAGGCATTTTAGGTGGGGGGAATACGGTTAGGTAATTTTTTTGCAAGTTAGTTGACACGAGTCGGACGCGACCCTTTCTGTTATATTGCTGTACCGCAAGCAGCGTATAGCTAGTAGCTGATATTTTTTTTTCCGATTTGCCCGAGCAATTGCATGGCTTTTGCGTATGATGTGTAGGCTTTTGCTTTAATATTACTTTGCTGGAAGGAAAGTAATTTGTTTCTCTGGTCCTTAAATGATTTTCTTACAAATTTTGTAAAAAAGTTATTCTATCTCGGAGTATACCTAATCATTTGCATCTGAGCCAATTTTTGTTTCAGCGGTTGAAATTATAGAGGATAGCAGGTCATAGGTAGAACACGAAAATAAATAAAAAACATTGAATTATTCACTCATATGATTCCATCATCAGAATACTATATTACTCTCGATAAAACTCACTTGATTTATTGCATTTTAAAGACGATAAACTTGACTCTAAAAATGCTTTTGCTATATGTGGACATTTGCCTGTTGAATTCATCTGCTCATTTACAAGCCTTTTAACCAACGTTCCTTAAAAATTTTATCCTTTGATACATATTTTTTGTACAACTATAAAGGTTGCAGGACATGTAGGATATTCTGGAGGCCCAAATGAAATGATGAAGAAACAATGCAAAATAGCTACTTATTAACGTACTAGGTTTTAATAACGTCACAATCCCATATCCCTTGGTGCACTGCAGCTTGGCCTCCCGTGCGTTAACCTTGTAAATCTCATCAACCTTGCGTGTGTACAGGCTCTATATGTAGCACAATACCAAAAATTCTGCTTGAAGTCAATTTCTTATGTAAAGCATTAAGAAAGTGTTGTAATTAATTTTTATATCCTTCACGATGTATTTTATATATACTGACTTATTTATTACAATCGAACTAAAATACAAGCATAACACGGTGGTTTTCTGGTTATTTTCCAGTCATTACCTGAGCAGAGAGCGAGACACGGCAACGGTGCCTAGACAGTAGTAAAGACGTTTGAAAGAATGTTTAGGAAACACTTAGTACATCATATGGATAGCGATAATCTACTTACATCAAATCAACATGTCTTCTTCAATAAACGATCTACCATGTCGCCACTGCTAGCGCAATAGGATTCTATTCTAGACTCACGGTGTCAAGGCAAATCTGGACGTAATCGGCTTAGATTTTACAAAAGTATTTGATAAGGTTGACCACGTAATACTATTACTCAGGCTCTCCAATATGGGTATCCGTGGGAATGTCATGGATGGTTGAAGCATTCCTAATAAGTAGGGTACATAATCAATCAACACAATACAATAAACACCGTCGTGTGTTTGTTTATATATTTATAGGCAGGTATCTTTCGTGTCACGCTCTTAACGAAATAGATAGGCGAAAAATAGGCCAGGCTGCAGATTTCTTAAATCGATGACCAGGTTGCAGATAATGGCGAAGGCTGATCCTTATCCCTTTATCTGAAGACACGTCTTGCTTGAAATACTTCTTGAAATCAGAACAATATGTATGCAGCTTTTGGAGTCCGATTTTATCATTTTTTTCTTTCAGGTTACGAAGCGTAAATTCGGTAGATGACCAACGGAGCACTCACGAGATGCTGATTCTTCACGGATAGTAGACAACTATTTCTTCTAGATTATTGTGTTTTCTCTTCTTCTACAGCAGTATGATCTCTGTTCAAAGGAGGTCGATGAAGCAGGTCTTACTATTCTATGTATTTCTGTTCATTAGGGTAACATGTCTAGTACCCGTCCACCATGCTAGTAGCCGTCCACTTGGCACTAAAAAACTTCCTGTGTGAAAAGTAGCAGTGCTAGAAAGCCGTACATAGGCTTAAACTGTAGCTAGGCTAAGTAGTGCCCCAGCATCCCTGAAAATGACGGGTGAAGAAAATAAAACAATAAAAATGGTGGTGGTTTTCACAATTTTTCACTAAAAACGTGAAAAAAATGTGTAAACCAGCACCATTTTTTATTGTTTTATTTTTTCGCTTTATTTTCAGGAATGGTGCGGCACTACTTAGCCTACAGTTTAAGCCTATGCTAGCTTTCTAGCATTGCTAGTTTTCACACATAAAGCTTTTTTTAGTGCCAAGTGGACGGCTACTAGCATGGTGGGCGGGTACTAGACATGTTACCCTACCATGTATTCATCCAGCTCTATATCACGCATATCACCCCTGACACTGTCGTTCTCTGACGGTGCGAATTTTCGTAGCCCAAAAATTTCAGCACTTCAGCAAAGCAAATATTTAAGTTTGCGAGACTGGATCTTGGCTACGGAGCGCTGACATGTATACAAGCTGACTGGAGTTACATTCAAGTTTATTGCAGTGTTATACTCAAGATTTACTCCTGCTTCTCACTATACTGAAGACATATGTCTAATTAAGAAGGAAGATAGGGAACGTATAAGAAGTACGAGACTACTTCATTCTCAAGAGCGAAGACCTGCTACGAATGGAGAGAGATGAATCGTCAAGAAAGACTTGAAGCAGAAAGGAAACAGAAGTGAATGAAAGCTACTGAGAAGAGTGAGCAGGAAAATGTGGAAACGGCAAGTCATAGAAAAGAGGACCTAAGGTTGACAGCACGACTATGAATCAATTAAAAAAATGAAGCAATTCAGAGAAGATTCCGCAACGGCTTATATTGATAAAAAATATCGATTATTGCGTGAATTTTTTCACGCACGGGTCCACTAGGCTAATTATAGACAATAAAGTGTGCAAACGATAGCCAGTACTCAATGGTGTTCCCAAGGTACGGTGATTGGTCGTGTATTGTTTCTTATGATGACCAATGACATGGAACACTAATAAAATTTGCCATCCCTTCCTCATTTGCTGACCAGACACGAATATTAGCAACAGTTGTCAGCGAATGACGCGCATACTGTTTAATTAGGCCGATTTCTCACACATTTTCCGCTGATTATTGGACAACAACATGACCTTCAGCGAAACAAAATTCGAACTGCTACGATTCAGAAAAACTTTTCCCTTATCGCATCAACATCCTAAATGACGAGTGATGGTAGTGCAATCGAAAAAAGAAAATTTTAAGAGACTTTGGAGTGAGAATACAGGACAATGCCACTCTTGAAGACTACGTGACTAGAGCGGTAACCGTAGGTAAGAAATTGAGTGGATGGGTACTTCGAACTTTATCTTCGCATCAGGCAGAAATAATGCTCCCTTATGGCAGCAACTCTTCCAGCTTAGGATAGAATACTGTTCATTTCATTGGATACCAAGCAAACGGAAAGACCTAGAACGCCTCTAAGCTATCCAGAGATCATTCACTTGCCAAATCCGAGACTTGAAAGACTTAAACCGTGCATCACCAAAGACTTGCCTACCTTCATATGTACACAATTCAACGGAGATTCGAACGCTGCACAGTGATATATGTTTGGAAAATTTTTAAAGGTACTAGAGCACTCTGAGAGCGCATACCTCCGCCAAGCAAGGCAACGGTTACGAAAAATTAAAATTGGTTCTGAAACTATGATTTTCTTTGTATCAACACCAAACTCTAATCATTTATGCTCTTCAGTAGTGTTAACAGCTTCAGTAATTTTTTTGAAGATCCGCTCATCAGTTTTTGAGTTATGCTGCAAACAAGCATTATGACAAACACGAGTCAAGCATACAAACGAGTAAACCAATCTGCACGAAAATTTGACCATTAATGCCTTTTATAATTACTAATAACTCCTATGAATTTCATCAAGATCCATTCATTATTTTCCTAATTATTGTGCTAACAAGCATAAGATTAAAAACAGTGACATACGAGCGAACAAACAAATGAATCGTTACAAATTTCGGTCATTTACTCTTCATAATACACCTAACAACTCATGTAAATTTCATAAAAATCCGTCCATAACTTTCTGAGTTATAGCATTGAGAAAAATGAGGCTGACGAACAAACAAACGGATGGACGGATCTTCCCCAAAAGTTAATCATCTGTTCCTCTTAACATACCTAACAATCCCTGTAAATTTCGCCAAAATCGGTAAATACCTTTTTGAGTTATCTTGATGGCAGACAAAAAGACAAACTGACGAAAACATAATCCTCCTATGCGGATTTAATTACGGTAAATATGAATCTGCGGATTCCTGCCAGACACACGAGCAGCATTGGTCGCACTTGTGAAGGGTCCCGATCACAGATAATGACGATGCTATAGCCCCGAAGTATCTGTTAGTTTCACGGTTCGCGGTGCGAAGGTGTTCAACAAAATGCCCTGTCACATTGAAATGCCACCGGCACTGATACTACTAAATTTGAAAACTTCCTGGAGACATACATATTTAGTGATAGTGCCAGACAAACCAGCTGTAAGCGGTTATGTGCAATGTGGAGATAGCTCGCTACTATAGCCCTCCCGCTGATCACGGAATGCAGCATCACCTCTAAACTAGATGAGTGTCGTGATTAACGCCACCTGGACCTCTGCCGAAGGACTTCACGGGTATCACAGGTACAGGTGGGAAGCTGAGAATTATTATAGAAGCAATGTGTGACGCGACTCAGTGCTCCGATATTGCACTATCCTGAGACTGGCTAATTACTCCCCCATCCAATCATATATTAGATACCTACGTCTAACTTAACAGGCCATATACCACCCGAACTCTTGCGCTTCACCCAGAAATAGCACGAGCTGACATAGTACATTGAACTCTCCAAAAACTCACCGTAAATGTTGCAGTGATGTGGGCACGAAGGTGTAAGAATATCAGTGGCTACACCAACGTTACTGCGATGGCGTTAACATTTTCAGCACTTTCTCTCCAGCTCTCATTCAGTCAGTGTTATTAATATCATATTACGTTTATATTAGTTTTTATAGTAGTTGAAAATGCTAGTAAAAGTGCGTCTGGCTGGCTGTTTCTATACCCTGACAATTTCGAGGACGTTATAGCTTGATACCGGATGTTACTCTTTTCTCAAAACACACATCACTATTGTCGGTCTAGCTTACCGGTTAATGTTGGTGTACCCTGAATACACCGCTGCGTTCATGTCTTGATGCCGGATCAGTAGATATTGCAGCTGCTGTTCATGATATTGAGCTCCACAACCGAGACAATCATCACTGGATATTGGAGGGTCTACCTTTGATGATGGAATTGCAGCTCTGACTTCTGATGCTGAATCTCCAACAGCTCTGATTTCTGATGCAGAATCTCCAACAACTTTGACGTCTGGTGCAGAATCTCCAAGAGCTTTGACTTCTGATGCTGAATCTCTAAAAGCTCTGACTTCTGATGCTGAATGTCCAACAGCTCTGCCTACTGATGCAGAATCTCTAACAGCTCTGACTTCTGATGCTGAATCTCCAACAGCTCTGACTTTTGATGTTGAATCTCCAAAATTCGAGACTATAATAGAGAGATATTGGTGCGTTTACGTTTCATATTGATGCTTCTCTGACATGACAGACCATTATTGATAAAACTGTGGTCGCAGAAAACTTGTAAAATTTGCTTTGTATAGTGTCAGTATGTCAATGATCTTTGTTTTCTTCCCTTCCAATGTACCATCACTCTGCGTAATGGTGGCAAGCATTGATAATGATAGATGGAAAATTGAAGCCACAATATCAGAGCGGACTGAACTTTTAAGTTCAACCCGACTGTACTGGAACAGAATGTTTTGGCTGTTCCAGAAGCTGCTTTATGACTTTAGCTCGTAGGCCTAAGCGCTTCCGATCCACCACACTCCGGGCAAAAGGATAGCACGAAGATTAACTATAAAGAACATTACGAAATTAACTCGTAAATTTTCGAACATTTTATGCTAGTGTTTAATTTTGATGGGGCTTCCAGCCGCAGAAACGGTTGCTTAATTTTCGACCGACCTACTGTAGAACAAAAGCTGCAAATTGCGTTGTTTGCCTCCACAACTGTTGCGATTGCAACAACTTTGCACCGGCAGGTTCAGAACTTGGAGTCTGGAGCTCCGGAGGTTTGGAAGCAAAGCCTTGGAGCTAATCTCAGGAGCAGAGGCCGGTCCATGTAGCCAATTAGGGGCTGTCGATCCCTCTGATAGAGCAAGCGTTGTTAGCTGCCAACACTCAACCAACTTCCAATTCACTACAGTCTGTATGCTCTGTCCTTTGACTCGACATAGCTATTGTGAGAGAGTGGGACTCCGCAGGCGTCTACCGTAGTGCTGATCATCGGTGCCTATAGGGCTGTCTATGGTGTGTGTGTGCTTGTACCATGTCGTGTCGCCCTGATGATCTATGCCAGAATTGTCTGTGGTGCGTGCATTCCACGTGATTTAGTCCTCTTAGTGGTTTGGCTGTTATCGTATGAACTTTGCTACAATAAACTGTCTCTTGCATGTGTGTTCCCCATATGATACTGTCCATTTGATTCGAGGTGCTCTTGTACATAATCCTCATGATGCTTAGGTTCCAAATTCATGCGCTAAGTCGTTTTTACGATACTTGCCAGTGTTATCTATGGTGTATTTGCTGCATGTATTTTTTTTTAATGATTTGTAGTACCCTATAGTCCTCTGTATGGTAAGTGTATTCCATATGTGTGGTGTCGTCCTTATGGTTTGTGCTGCCAGCTGGTCTCGTCTCTATGGTCTATCGAGCATTTGTTCAATGTTATTACACTTTGTTGTTTCATGCAAGAGTTTACGATGTTTTCCATGCGATTTTGCCCTTATGATTTCAAAAGGAGGTACTTGTTACTTATTGTGCCTGTGTACTGGGCTGTTTGCTTTCTTTTTTCCACTTTGACTGCGCCCGCCGTCATTGTCCGAAATATTTCGTGTCTTCTTCACTGCGGTGTGTCAATTGTTAGCTACAGAAGAAATCAGAAGCGCCCACGATACATTAGCTATTCATACAAGTTCTGACGACAAGTGCAAAGCATAACTCATTGCCGGCTACAGTGTAGTATATCTTCAAAGTTCTGTCTTCCATTCATCATTTTGTTTGCCGACAGAAGCAGGCCCAAGTGATGCAAACATCAGTCGGTATGGCGAGGCCGGGGCCTGTACTCCTTACGTCCTGGCGAGGCTTTCCTGTCTCTCGGAAGTACAGGCCGTCACAGGGCGCAGGTTACGTTTGCTTGCTGCCTTCAATTGGGCTTTTGCCAATTATTTAATTACTATTTTCATATTCTTGTCACCTATCTCGAGCTATCAGGTAACTTAATAAATATCACATCCCTAGGTTTGCCACAAGTAACGTGTAGAGTTTTGATATTAAATATACGTCTTGATATGCAATGTAACGTTTACTTTTAAAACTCCCACTAATGATTCCCGACGATTCTGTTCGATCGATCGAGTGTCTCTGCATGTCACCACATTTGCACCATTTCTTTTGGTGACAGAGTTGCGACGAGCTTGATTTATCTGAATAATGTCACTGCATATGACCTCAGTTTCTCCGTTTCTACAACCATATTTATTAATGCTTACAAATGATACGTCTTCATTTGGCCAGGCTATATACGGCAGCCAAGAAAAACTGGTCAAGTAAAACCTTCGAAGTGAGTACAACTGCAATTATAACCTCTGCCTCTATATCAAGGGCGTAATTTGTGCAGAAGCCGGTTTCCAGATATAACTTTTTACTTCTCTTCTGAAGCATATCTTCATTTTTTATCTTCCACTTATTATTTTAGAAACACAAGCAGCACAAAACTATAATGTCAACGTAATTACAGCAGATGTAGCCAATGTTGCAAGAGAAGAAAATGTGGCACAGCATCTGAAAGTTAAGTAGAGATTTAATATTACCAGTAGGGAACAGACTAGTTTTCTTCTGTGAAACTTTGATAGATAAACTTAAAAGTTAAACTTTCAAGTGGAAGCCGTGCCCTTTTGTGGGACTGTGCCAGGGGAAATCGTCAGGCGAAAGAGGGTAGCAAATATAAAAAAGAATTGGGAAAGTTTCCTGTGTGTTTATATTTCCGTCTCACTTGTCATTGTACTCACTGGTATTTGTCATATGTTACCACTGGTTAATTTTAACGACAGTGTCAAAATTATATTAGATTGTGCGCCAGGTTAGGTTACGTTATATTAAGTTAGGTTTCTCTCCAGCCTGCTACAGTTCAAACGGAAGGCTGGCTGTATTGCGAACAGCGTGGGTGTAAACCATGCGTTTCTGTGTCTGCAGCAAAGAAGCAGTCTATTGGCTCAGCGTATATCCGACTGCTGTGATGAGAGATTGTGCTGTGCACAGATGCGGCTTGTTCGTAGGTGCATGGCCTAGTTGCAGGTTGGATGTGTCTGACTATACCTTAGTTTACTTTAAAGTTTTAAGTAAATTTTGCAAAACTTGAAAAAAGACCGTAGTTGTAATCATCTGCGGCCATCAAGCAGAAATGATCCAGTTTGTGACAAGTTGAGTTAAGCTAGTTTGTCTCGTGACAGAAAACGTTACTTGAAACATCAAGAAGAAAACACACATTCGAGTGAAGAAAAACCTTCGTAAGGTTATTTCAACGTATCCTAACCAACGCTAATCTCTCCAATCCCATTCCAACCTATCTTAACCTCACCTGCGCCCCGATAGCGTAAAACATTATTTATGAAATAATCTTAGAAGAGAAGAGTAACTTAAACCCTGATGCAAAAAAGCAGTTAATTGGGAAGTTTTCTATTCACGAATGAACTGTAAATAGGCACCATGACAAGAAAACGGAAGAAGCAGAGCGCAACAGGGAATGAGCTTTAGGCCTATCCTACGTCTATGCTGTGACCTACCAAATAAGTGAAACTAAAAGAAGCAGACAAGAGTAGACAATGTGATATGAGACAAAACAGGAACAACATGATTCGAGTGCGACGACCCAGGAAGAAAATGGATAGAAAGCAGCATAGGAACAAGAAAAAACGGGAAACGGGACATAGCGGACACGACAGAATGGGGGAAGATCGAACTCGGCAAAAATGAGACTGTAAGTCAGAAAAAAGAACAGAGAACACAGTATAAGAAAGAAAACTGCCCACTGAGAAACACGAGACCAGGGAAAAAAACAAAGCAGAAATTAAAAGAAAACGGAGGAGCACGGCAACCTAGGAATAAAACGGGACACAGAAGAACACAGAACACGATCGAAGGGAAGAAGGTGGCACACATCAGAACACGGCACTATGGGCGAGGATGGAACCCAGAAAAATAAGAAACCAAGATAGAAAATGGAACTGAGAACCCGACATGAAGGAAGAGAAGGGAACCCTTAGGAACACGACACCACGGAAGAAGCCAGGAAGCGGTCTCGGAGGATGGAGCTTACACGCAACGCCTCAGCTTTTGGTGCCGGCGTCCCT
>LQNS02276621.1:8540978-8563474 GCA_001587735.2 Parhyale hawaiensis
CAAGATAGAAAATGGAACTGAGAACCCGACATGAAGGAAGAGAAGGGAACCCTTAGGAACACGACACCACGGAAGAAGCCAGGAAGCGGTCTCGGAGGATGGAGCTTACACGCAACGCCTCAGCTTTTGGTGCCGGCGTCCCTGGCTCGAGGGCACCAAAGAAATGTGCTAAAAAGCGAGTCCAGGAGCGGTTACCAGAGGCAAAGTGACAGTGTGACAAATTGGCCCGGGCCGCCATGATGCGGGATGAGACGCGCCGGAGAAGAAAGTCGCCAATTCGTCGGTGGGCTCGAGACAAATTTTCGGCCGTATTTGTGCTCCAGAAACTCGTTGCCTCAGAATCCGGAAACAGTCCAAAACTTTGACAGATAATTAGTGTAACTTTTCTTAATGGAGTGTACAAATAAGTGATCCAAAAGCACGTTGTGAAGGACTTGCGATAGGAGAGTGCAAGCGGAGATGATGAGAGATGTCGGTGAGGGAACAGTAATATAGGGCTTAGTTCATATTGAAAGATAACAGTACCGTATAGCGAGGTATCCGAAAAAGATGTGGAAAGTGTCGTTTATTAAAAGGTGGTATAGAGCCTAGAACACAATGAAAGATAATAGCACCGTAGTAAGAGCCAGTTTCCTGCAGTTCCTGGTAAAAAGCATCGTAGGTGCCAGTAATTACCTGAAAAGTGTAGAAAAAATGTAGCATATTTTTTTGTTTAGGAAAAATGGGATAGTACTCTAAGGACAACGTCAGATACACATGAGAATGAAAGCAGGTAGTGGTTATCGATCGAAGTATCAGAGAATGACTGTATGTGGTGTTCAAAAAGAATGTCACTACTTCAGAATCACTGAAGGGTAATATGGGTAATAGTGCCGTCGTGAATATTAGCCGGCAGAAAATATATCAGAAAAATTACACATTTGATAAATGAAGAAGTAATATGTTCTCATTTTGAACAAAATCGTGATATACATAGCAATGAGATTCTCTTAACCCTTTCTCCCACAGCGAGGGTTATGTACAGGTTTTGAAACGGTGCTGTTCCTTCGAAAGTGGCAGGTTAATTATGAGATAAGGGGTTAAGAAAAATAATAAGTAAGGAAATTTGTGCCAATAAGAATAAAAATAATTTCGAGCGCCTCATTCTTGAGGGCGATGAATGAGAATTCTTGAGGGCGATGAATGAGAATTTATTATTGTGAACGTCAATCATTTAGACATCCATAATGTCTAATGTCCAAACCAAAATAACAGCTGACGTTGTCTGTCCATCAGTGCATCGACTGCTGTTTCAGAAATTACTCTCAGTTTATACATTAGACCTAGATATGTTACTCACGCTTCTTACTCACCGCCAATGTTTTCCACGAGAACCTAGAAAGTATTGTTACTATGAAGTATTAATACTATCAACGAATGACTATCGGAATGAAATCCCAAGCTGGCATCATATTGTATTGGAGGCTCGTTATGTGTCCTTTACGTTTCCATTATTTTTATCAGCAGGATGCATTGTTGGTGACAGGAATCCCCGTTAACTTAGGATAGTTGAATGCTATTTATAAGTCGTTAATTTTAGAAGGCATGCTACTAGGAAGCACTATGCTGCATGCTGAACAAATGACAATGAGAACAATATACTGTCTCATCGACACTCGCAGACATGTATATATATATATATATATATAATAAAATATACATTGTGAATGCATAAAATATATTTTAGAAATACATTTATTACAGCTAACAGCAATAACAGGTATTTAGACGCCACTTGCAAGAGTTTCTTGTGTAGAGGGAATACTTTATATTTTTAGTAAAGTTCTCAACGAACACTGTAGTTGCTAGAAATAGCCCCACTATATTAATTTTTTTTGTAGTAATATAGTATATGATTGGGTAAGCAATCTCCAGCACGTCAGGGAAACTCATTTCTGTGTAGTTACGTTAAGAAATCTAATGCTGTTATTTATAGATCCTGCTGTTTTTAATTTCGGGGAACAGAGATGACCACCAAGTGTTGTTAATTTTGCTGCTTCGGCTTCGATATCGAGAAACTTTAGTAGCGCCTCAGTAATACACAAACTGATGATAGCGATGTGCGCCAATTTATTTCAAACTTTTTATGGCAGCCGTCATGTAGCAAAAACATACATAAATCCCGAGTGTACAATTTACGTCAGTAATTCACCCACGTAGGATACTAAATAACACACAGGTATGACAAATCACAATACTCGTTTCACCTCTGTAATGCATGCGCCGGACAAAAAAAAAACTCTGTTTTCGTTAGAACTATGGTGGCCCCATGAAGTAAAACATGACAAATCCCAGTCTGACACGATAAAGGCTATAACTATTATTGATCTGACACGATAACGGCTATAGTTATTATTGGAGTTAAGACAAATGCCATGTACAATGATACATCAGATATGATCAACAATGAAGGAATATATAGGAACCAGTAACGTATGACTTATACGGTGAAACTTTAACTCTATCTACTCATTAACTACTAGAAATTATGAAATTTTCGCTATTTCTGGTCACCACATGTTATTCTTTTGCTTGGTCAGTTCGTTAGACAGATGAAAACAAAAGTGAAGTAGGAATATAAAATCGAATTATAGCAAATAAAAGAAGGATGCTCTGATATATGCCCTGTAGTAAGCTCTAACTTTGAATGAAATTTATACACAATGGAGCAGCTGGTACTTTACCATACTAATGTAAATTGGTCTTCACTAAAAAATCGTAGAAACATTGTGAAGCAAAAGTTAAATGTAGCACGAGTGTTGCTATGGCCACAATCGACTAACAGATGGCAACCAGCTTTGCTAAAGCCTATAAGAAAAACACAATTCAGTACCTATTTTGGAAGTTATAATAAGAGAGAACGGAAAGGATATAATATACATATAATGTTTTCCAGATTGTTGTTTTTCGAAGAAATTTGCAGCCTAGAAAAAACTTCTTAACCATCAGTAGAATTCGCTTATTTTTATTATGATTTTGCGGAAGAGCTACGTAAAGACAGTAGTTTTAACCTGGGGGTATAGGTTTTCTCTATTGCTACTTGTAAATGTAATATATATTGCTCAACGCTGTAGGCTTTGTCCAAAAACTGTAGGACGCTCCTTGTTGCCATAGTAAAATTTTTAGTTTTAAATAAATCAAATTGCTTCACGCAGTCAGCAAAAAAATCATGTAGGGAATGTTCTAAATTTTCTAGTCTTTTAGCATGTTGAAATTTAACCCAAGGACGGCACACTCATTAGCCCATAGCTCGACTCACCCTTTTGTCTTCATTCTTTTAAAGCGACGGCAGAACAACACTCACGCCTGACCCACCTTCTTCACAGCTCGCGAGAGAGAAACAAGGACGGGAACAAAAACCCAAAATAGAGGAAAGAAGAGGACAAGAATGTCTTCATTAAGTGCTAGTGAGCCAACGTTGCTAGGTGGTTAGAGTTCTTGTTTAGCAATACAATTGGCACAGCTCATTTTGGGCTGAGGAGGCACAGTGACAGCATCGCGAGGGCAATGAGGATGCCAACCATTGCTGTGCCAATCCAGGTCCTGGCGGCGTCACCCGGAGCAGTTTCCTGTCGCTGTTCCGTCGACGTTTGCTGTTATCGAAATTTCGTTTCAGGGAGAGACTGCGTGAAATGCAGCCACTTGCCGTCTAATGATGATTCGTCTCGTTCATGTTCCTGTCTCCGATTGAACAATGAGCACACAGAGCAGCCAAATCTGGAATTCTGGCAGAGCTAACAGTATTGTGAAGATTTCATAGCGGTTTGCTTATCTCCTTTGCTTGTTGAATGCTGAATATCGTTAAAAATGCTCGGCGAAGTTCCGCAAGAATATTTTGAACCGTTGCAATAGCTTGCAGTTGATTCCGAAAGTTTTGATTGTACTTCATTTGCGTTCATCTTTGTGGAATGCGACGGTGCCAGTCCTGGCTGCTATTTGATTGTTGGAGTACCAGCTGAAGAAATCTAATGTTCTTCATCTTTGATTACCATAGACGAAGTTTAATCTTTAGTTTGCCGATCATTTTCTGAGTTTACCCGTACTTCTTGAGTTATTCGCTATTCACTGCACATAAATTTCTTGAACGAAATCGCCAAAGCGTATAATTTCCCCAAGAAAGCAGAACTGGAAGACTCGAGTGTCGCGCCCCAGCCGCAGAAACACTCGGAATATGCTAATGCAAAGAGCCAAAAGTTTCTAAATACGTAAAGTACGCCACTAAGGGTATAAATGACGGCGCTCTCTATTATCGTTGCCAATCCCTTAATGAGAAATTCCCAGATGGAAATAAGCAGGGAAAATGAAGCGATTAGCAGTTCCAGGAAATTGCGTTACTTTGGATTGTGTGAAGATGACGGGGCAAGAGGAACTGTGGCAGCTGATATTCTTCTTTCCTCCACTTCGCTTTCAGATTGCCCCGAGTTTAAAAATTACTATTACACCTCAGCAGTTTCAGACTTAGAATTTCAAGGTGGTTATACAGACTGAGATGAACTACTACCGATATTTACTACTTAGTCTTAGATTGCAGCAATGTTTTATGGTTAAGAATCTAAAGTGAGATTTGAAGATCGAGATGATCTTCCAGTATTTACTAACTTGTCTTCACCGGCAGATAAAGTTTGTTCACTGCAAGAGCATGAACATGACAAGGCATTTTTACAGTCCTTCTCGAGTTTTTCCAGTCTATTCAGGATACGTGACATGACTTCGGCCATGGCAGATATTTCAATGTTGAGCATATTCTTCTCTAGACTAAGTTGGCTTTACTTTTCGTAGAGGTCTTTAACAAACTTCATATATTTACGAGAAAGACTGCTCGGGCCCATGAATACTTTTTCTTTGTTGATTTTTTCTTAATATCTCGCGTCTACTTAAAGTTTACCAACGAAATCCTATAACAGTTCAATCTTCGAGAAAAACTTGTACTGATCATTTATTAGACTTTACAGTATCTGACTCTGGCACTCTTGGTGAAGTTCGACACGACTGAGAGCTAAATTTAATGAAATTTCATCACTCTCATCAAACTTTTGTATCTCTTTGGTATTTTTCTAGCCCTGGCAACTCTCTGAATCCGTGAAGCAACATGAACAGCTGTCCGGCTGTGGTGTAGAGTTATTGCTGTCTAAGTTTCCTTCTTGCATGGCTGTTTGCATTTGGTTGAAGTATTTGTTTTGTTCCCGGAAGGCACTTATTTTTTATACAATCTACAAGTCCGGTATTAAGTCGGTTGACTCTTCGAATTTCCTTTGATTCCTTAATAAACTTGTGGCCTTTTCTGGATGTTTCACATTTTACAGTTAGTGTGAAGACTTCGCACAGTTTGATGGGTTCCTTGCTACATCTGTAACCATTAAGGGATTTCGCCGTTTCTCGATATTCTCCGTAGCCTTTGCAGAATTTTACTGGTTCTCTAGGATGTCTGTGGACTATTTAGAATTTTACAGGTCCAGAAGTGAATTTGTGGGCTCTTGGGAGCTTTTCAGAGCCCGTAATTACCCAGTGAATTTGGAAGAATTGCAGCTCTTAGTATTTTCCTGAAGTTCAGCTGATTCAGAGGAATTCAAGTCACAGCTCTGCACATTACTTTCTTAATTTCCGTGGTCGTTTTTTCGATGCATTTTCTAAAGTTTCGGTTTTGGACTACTCCTCTGCAGTGACCAGCTACTTCTATAGTCCAATAATTTTTGAAATAAGACTGGAGCGAAGCTTCATGAGGTAGACCGAAAAATTTTTTGCATTAAATATTGAAATTATGATACTTATTATGCAAGTTACGCAGCCGGTAGCCTGGATACGACGCTATCAAATACGCGTCGCAATGTGGAACGATAAAAAAACTATACCTTCATTAAGCATACGTAAATTTTAAACAGGTTTCAAGACAAACCACTGGATTGCTCAAGCGCAAGGTTGCATAAATTTTCCAGTTACATTGCCCTTAATTTTATTTATTATATTACGCATTAAACTACGTTTTCATTCCCATTTTTTAGTCTGTCTATATCAAGGAGCTTCTATAGAGAAGAGGGAGCCAGGAGCCTTGCCCGTGAAGCTCATGTGTCGTTCGCTTATGGCTGCAGCCAGTCGCTTATGCACCAATCGCGTATCAGTAACTCGGTTTGTCCGCTGCTCCCCCGTGAAACTCACTGCTCCCCCATACTTTCCACCAATGAGGTTCATGAACATCAACGCGTCTCACAGCCATAAGACTAGCTGGCGAATCTGCGCATGGGCTTCAGGGCTCCCTCCTTCTCTATAGGAGCTCCTTGTTCTATATTCAGTAAAATTTTTAAGCCGTTCTACTCTGCAGATTTTGTTTGCTAGCTGGTTTCCAGCGCATAGACCTTCACCTGGGATTGCTACTAAATATGTTTTTTATGTTTGCAGGCCATGCACATATGAGTATTCCATAAATCATCAAAAATCATCTTTATACGGAAATTTCAGCTCATATAAGAAAGCTCTTTGATTCTGATATGGCGTGCACGGCCATTACTGCTTTAGATCGCACCATTTACAGTGTCTGCTTTCAAGGTAGGCGCATCTAGAAAACATTCGCTCAGTATAATAGTATATTCGAGTATGGAACAAAGTGAAAAAGCTCGCTCTCTTCAAAGCTTAGAGATCAAAAACTCACTCCTCAAGTCAGGCTTGTCCATTTTTGAGGCAAAGAATTCGCCGCAAGATGGACGCTGTCATTTCTTTTGTTTAAAAATGACGGCTCAATAATGGCGTCATAAAAGCAGTGCGGCGCTTGTGGTTAATGGAAAGTTTCTTACTGAAGGGAAGCATCTTTTTAAGGCGCCTGACAACACACTTTCATGTGCTGCACAAGTGGATAATATTATGAGAGAGCACATGACATATGAGTGACGGTGACTACATAGAAAGGTATGAGAGATTAGGATGAAAGTTTTGTCAAGTTCTGAATGAGAGACTCGAGATGTTGGTGGCAAGGATGATGGGACTTGGCAAGGTTACCGCACGGGGCGGGGCTAAGCTGCGGTGCACCATGGGAAATGGCCTTGTGACGTCACAAAATTAAAGTACGTTAATTAGTAGCTATTTACATTTTTACTCTAACATGTCATTTGGGCCTCCAGAGTGTCCTGCAGGTCCTACAATCTTTATAGTTGTACAAAAACATGTATCGCAGCATCTACGAGTTTTTTTTAGCAATCTGAAGGGTAAAATTTATCATTATTATTTCGGATAGTGTCTGTAAAATGTGGCTCTGAGCTGTGCCTTCGCGTACGTGTCGTTAACAGATCCTCCTCTCCTAATCGTAAAAAATAGAGCATCATTGTAAAAATTATGGATTTAACATTTGCCAGTTTCAACAACATCGTTCAGTTAGACAGTGTTGTGTGTCGAATACGATTAGATAATTTTTTTGCAAGTTAGTTAACGCTAGTCGGATGTGACACTACTGTTATACTGCTGTCACGCAAGCAGCGTATAGTAGCTGTTTTTTTCTCTAATTTTACCGAGCAACTGCATGGCTTCTGCGTATTATACATAGACTCTTGCTTTAATGTTACTTCGCCGGAAGGAAAGTTACTGGTTTCTCTGGTCTTTCAATGTTATTCTTACAAATCTTGTTAAAAAGTTCTTCTATCTCGGCATTTGATCATTCGCAACTGAGCTAATTTTTGTTGCAGCGGTTTGAAATTATAGAGGATAGCAGATCATTGGTAGGAGACAATAATACATGGAAAACATCGAGGTATTCACTCATATGTTTCCATATTCAGAATGCCATATAACTATCGATAAAACTCACTTGATTTATTGCATTTTAAAGACGATAAAGTTGACTCTAAAAGTGCTTCCGACACACGCGGGCATTTGCCGATTGAATTCATCTTCTCTTTTAACCAGCCTTTCAAAATTTTACGGTTCAGAAAGCTAAAAATATTCGTAGATACTTTGATATCAATTTTTATGCAACTATAAAGATTACTCTGGAGGCCCAAATGAAATGATAAAGAAACAATGCAATATAGCTACTTATTAACGTACTTGAATTTTGTGACGTCACAGCCTTATTACATGGTGCACCATAGCTTAGCCCCGTCCCGTGCTTTAGCCTTGCAAAAGTCTCATCATCCTTGGGAGAGGGAGATCAGTTAACAACGCGTACGCGACAACACAGCTTAGGTCCACATTTTACAGACACTATCCGAAACAATAATAATGATAAAGTTTTATCCTTCAAAGAATTAAAAAGTTTGTAGATGCCTTGATATATATATTTGTGTAACTATAAATTGTAGAACATGTATGACACTCGGGAGGCTCAATTCAAGTGATGAAGAAACAATGCAAAATAGCTACTTAATAACACACTACGATTTTATGACGTCACAAGCTCATTTTCCATGGTGTTCTGCAGCTTGGGAGCTCCGCGTGCGTTGACCTTGTAAGTCTCATCATCTTTGAGTTGGTGGTATGAGGTACTAGGAACTAAAACTCTTTGAGGGATTACTGGGTATATATGAGGGACTGTCAACGGTCCATGTAGTTTTCCTTGCAATAAGTTATCAAACTTAATGTCTTGGAGGAAGCATTAGGTGTAAAGCATTAGGTTTCAAGCATTAAGAAGCACTACGTAACAAGCATTAGGAAGCATTAGGTGTCAAGCATGGACCGCAACAGTACATGACTCTTAGGTCCAAAAGTGGCCTCTGACGCTGGCTGCCAAAATGGAAAATGGGATTTTCTCAAAAGCTATTATGAACATGTCCAGACACGGTCATGCAGGCAAGAGCCCAAGTGCGTCCCCGCCGTATCCAAGATACATTCTCCGCAAGAAAAATGTTGAGTACCTTGGAATGAAAATCTCATTTTTCCGTTGTCGACTCTTGGCCACCAGCGTCAGACCAACGAGTCCAGTACTGTTGCGGTCTATGTGTCAAGCATTAGGAAGCATTAGGTGTCAATTGCTGGGCTCGAAGCCGTTAGTACTGTAATCTTTACTAACTGATGTTAACAGTTCCGTGATACCTGAATCTTGAATTACATTTTAAAATAATTATAAGACTGGTTGCCTACAGTTAGTTTAGCTGCCATTATCACAATCTGTGACTCAGAAAAATAAGATAATGACGTAGACTTTTAATTTTCTTAATCCTAAAATTAACTGCTGAGTTTTCTTGTTCAATTGTATGATGGTGAATAGTAACCTGATCAATCTGTTCGGTAAACACCCATCTGTAATAGAGTCACTTCAATGACGAAGTCTCGGTCACGAATCGGTTGGCACGGCGGCTCAGCACGCACAGACTTCTCCAGCTTACGTTTTATCCACGCTTGTGTCTCTTGATGGAAGAATATTGCTGAAAGTGATGTCATAGCTACATCAAGCTATGTCCCACTGAAATGGTCTCTTGAATATTTGGCACAAAACATTAATTTCTTGACACCAATATAAAGAGGCTTTATAGTTACAGCTACATTATGAGATTGCTTGTTGCTCTGTCTATGCATCTAACCATCACGCATCCTTCTATTTATCCATTCATGCATCCTTCCTTCCTTCCATCCATCGATTCTTCCATTGGATCGTCTCCAGGTTACGCTATCAGTATTATTTAAGGCACGGGCTCGGAAATAGCAGAAGTCGGAGTAAAACTTCGAAGCCTCACGGGTCATGGACTTCATATTTGATTTGGTGCATATTTTCACTTTACGTAGCCAAAATGCATAAGTAGTACGTAAAGCACCCGTTTACGTGCTCGTAAATGCCTGCTTAAGGTTTCCCAGGCCCCGCCCACTTTCGGTTCGCGTCCCTTCCTGACCTCCCGCTACACCGGAAGTGCATTGGCCGTCCTAAACCGGAAGGTTACGCGCAAGGGTAGGGCGCATGGGTGAAAGGTCACGAGCACGTAAACGGGTGCTTTACATACTACTTGCTTGTATAAAGAATTATTCTTCAAACCAAAATTATTGTAGCTAGAACTGACTTTTTTGTACAGAATTGAGAAAATGTGTTTAGCTTTGCAGTCGCCGACACATTGTGTATACTTATACATGCGGTTTCTACTCACAGTGACATAGGCTTCAGATAACTAAAATTACATACCATATACGAGTGCAGTTCTTTGATGCAGTGAGGATATTTCAACTTACAGATTTTGTCTCGTCGTAATATTGATGGGAACAAAAGTACAATCAAAAGTTCTTTTAATCAACTATGGAGAGCAGCATGATTAGTTATATTATTGAGACTGAAGTGTTAAAGGCAAGAGGATGGTGCAATACGTTAGCAGGTATACCGATACATGAAGTCGCACGTACCTGCACCTGCTCCCTTGCCGTCTTCCTAAGTTTATGAGGTGCTTGGGAGATCGGGCCCTGTTGCCCGTGGATCTTAGTTTTGCTTTATCATGAGTGTTATTCTTGGGAGACCTGATTTTTTGCATAGACAGTGAAGGGTTAAGTATTGACTGAGGGGAAATGGTATTTCTCTTTCTCCTATCTGAGAATCGACTCCTAAACACATCGATCTTGTCTTGATTTGAAAAACGGAATTTTCAGTTGGATCGAAATTAATAAGGTTGTAAAACGATTTAAAGTGGCGAAGCCAACACAACTCTTGAATTTCCGGATAAGTTAAGCCTAGCTGGTCCGACTTATTCTAGCAGATCGATGATTCCTTTTCTCTATCAAGATCAAAGGTTGAATGAAACGGCAATATCAGGATACAGGAATGAATTGCACATTTATGTTTAGTTCCGATTTGGATGCTCTGTTGTACTCCTTTGATTCTCAAAAACCTTAGAAAGTGGTAAAGCTATGAAATCAGTTTTGGGTCTGTTGAGACTTTAATGAAGATGATATTAACAGTAGATTCTGCTGGAATGTTACAAATTTAGTTAATGATGGACTGCCGAAGTTAATTATTTCTAAACTGCCGAATTAGTGGTCAACGAAGGAAAGTTTTCAATTTACGGTACCTACGATTGCGTATCAAATTATTCAACAGCTTTGTTTTTATAATAATTAAGAGATTATCTATTTAGTCGAATCCAGGTGGTTTTCATGAACGATGATAACGCCCATCTGTATGTACAGTACCCAGATTAATGTGATTCGCCCTTAGGTAGAGAAACAATGGTATTTTTTTCACAAGGTCCACTATATCGTCCTAAATTATTAGGTAGGCCCAATAAAGATGCAAACTACAGCACTACAGTTAATCATCCGTTACTGTTAACATGCCTAAGAATCCTTGTAAATTTCGGAAAGATCCGTTCAGAACTTTTTGAGTTATCTCAGTGATAGACAAACAGACAAAGAGACAAACATAGCAAAAACACAACCTCTTTGGGGGAGTTAATTCTGCAGAAAGCATACAATCGCTTAGTGAGACGAAATAATATCAAAATAAATATAATCAAAGTGGACTTAATGGTAAAAATATGAGCATACTAAAATTGATATAATACATGAAATATAACGTAATAAAGTAGTTCTTGTGTAATGATGAAACCACCTTATCGGAGTGCATTTTGTTTTTGAACACTGCAGTCGATTGTGATATTATATTTCTCATCAGAATATCTCATAGGTTATCAATTGGGCTACAGTGGGATAAACACGCTGGCGATGGTGTCCAGGGAAACCTATTTGCTGCAGGTATTTCAGATATATATATATATATATATATATATATATATATATATATATATATATATATATATATATAAAANCAAGCCATTTGTGGGTAGACATTATCTCAGTGAAGTTACTGCTTCAGAGCCAGTGCTTAGCCAACCGTGCCGCCGAGTCGTGCGTGTCTGAAGAGGTCGAATGCAAAATAGGTGCGATTTGTCTCTTGATGGAAAAATATTGCTGAAAGTGATGTCATAGCTACATCAAGCTATGTCCCACTGAAATGGTCTCTTGAATATTTGACACAAAACATAAATTTCTTAACACCAATATAAAGAGGCTTTATAGTTACAGCTACATTATGAGATTGCTTGTTGCTCCGTCCATGCATCTAACCATCAACGCATCCATCCATTTGTCCATTCATACATCCTTCCTTCCTTCCTTCCATCCATAGATTCTTCCATTAGATCGTTTCCAGGTTACGCCATCAGTATTATTTAGGGCACGGGCTCGGGAATAACAGAAGTCGGAGTAAAACTTCGACGCCTCATGGGTCATGGACTAACTATTTGATTTGGTGCATATTTTCACTTTACGTAGCCATAATGCATAAGTAGTATGTAAAGCACCCTTTACGTGCTCGTTAAATGCCTGCTTAAGGTTTCCCAGGCCCCGCCCACTTTCGGTTCGCGTCCCCTCCTGACCTCCCGCTACACCGGAAGTGCATTGGCCGTCCTAAACCGGAAGGTTACGCTCAAGGGTAGGGCGCATGGGTGAAAGGTCACGAGCACGTATACGGGTGCTTTACATACTACTTGCATGTATGAAGAATTATTCTCGAAACCAAAATTATTGTAGCTAGAACTGACTTTTTTCTACAGAATTGAGAAAATGTGTTTAGCTTTGCAGTCGCCGACACTTTGTGTATACTTATACATGCGGTTTCTACTCACAGTGACATAGGCTTCAGATAACTAAAATTACATACCATATACGAGTGCAGGTCTGTGATGCAGTGCCGATATTTCAACTTACAGATTTTGTCTCGTCGCAATATTGATGGGAACAAAAGTATACTCAAAAGTTCTTTTAATCAACTGTGATGAGCAGCATGATTAATTATATTAATGAGACTGAAGTGCTAGATGCAAGAAATGGTGCAATACGTTAGCAGGTATGCCGATACAGGAAGTAGCACGTACCCGCACCTGCTCCCTTGCCGTCTTCCTAAGTTTATGAGGTGCTTGTGAGATCGGGCCCTGTTGCCCGTGGATCTTAGTTTTGCTGTATCATTAGTATTATTCTTGGGAGAACTGATTTCATCATAGAGAGTAAAGGGTTAAGTATTGACTGAGGGGAAATGGTATTTCTCTCTCTCCCATCTGAGAATCGACTCCTAAACACATCGATCTTGTCTTGCTCTGAAAAACTGGAATTTTCAGTCGGCTCGAACGTAATAAGGTTGTAAAACGATTTAAAATGGCGAAGCCAACGCGACTCTTGAATTTCCAATTGGGCTACAGTGGGATAAACACACTAGTGATGGTGTCCAGGGAAACCTATTTGCTGCAGGTATTTCAGATATGTATATAAGCAAGACGCATTTTCTAGCGTGAACGTCAGGGTCGTCTTCAATGATTTCTTTATTTCTCTAACTATTGCTTAAACTTGCCTTAAAAAAGGAACACAATCATTAGATTATTTTCTTCATTTCGTATTGAACTTTCAAGCTACCAACCAACTTGTTTGATATTATGCTCGGCTAAAGATGACTCTGCATCCCCCTTACTGGCGTCTCAAATGATCACGACGATTTCATCTAATTGCAATCCATCCTTTGCCCCATCCTTCATGTATTCTTCTGCCCATTTGTCTCAACAGATAATCCTCTCGAGTTATACGATAGCTTCGGATCACTTAATTCAGAACACATTGAAACTTATTACAAACCATGAGTAAGAATGTTACTTTTTGTATCCCAATATTCATAGAAACTTCTATGAACGCCTATAAGTGTGCTTTAACTGGATAAAATGATGCCGCATAACTGGAGCACTGCCTGTATGTGGTTACCGAACAACCTTCCGAGGAGGCTTTGTAAGTTCTTGCCTGCCTGCTCCAGGAGGCGACAGTTGGGAGATTTAGAATTATCATCCCTACTACAACTTGCAAGCCCTTCCGATTACTGAGACCTCGCTCGATTCTTCATAACTCAACCACCCACTCTTAATGTGTTTATTTGATGATGACCATGTCGCAAATTCATCATTCATGATACATAAATATGGTATCTCTATTCCAATGTTCCATTTTTTGTGATCAAGGTAACACTATAGACTCACATAAATATACATATGTAGTCTCGTTCTGCAATGCAGTCGATAAGATAAATTACGATCTTGCACTGCATAGGGCAGTGTTTAGTGCTAGCATTCAATAACGAGCATGTTCGTACTCTCACCCAATGATATTACGCAGATCTGCATTGCGCTGCAGCTCAATAACGCGCGTAAGCTCGTACTCATCCAAAGATCTTGCGGTGGCGGCGAGCAACTTTTAATGGTGTGCCAGAATGGATTTATGTGGAGCAGCGATGAAGAAAAGCACTTATGTGAGCCCTTCAGAGCTGGCCAGCGAGTGTATTGCTCAGCAAGACGACGTGCCTAAAAACGCTGGCTTTTTCTCCCTTAGGATGAGCGCTCTCAAAAGACTATTAGGAGGCTGCTCAAAAGCTAGTCTTGGAGCCTCTTACATAGTCACTCACACTCTTGCATCTGTAAAAGATGCGCACTTGAGTAGTCTTACGGGAACGTTTACATAACAGTACATGTACTGTATCGCGCATTATGTACTGTTGATGCTGTAATACTGACCATTGTGTATTTACGTACATGTGTAGTAATTAATCTGTCGAGTATTTGCAATCTGACCGGAAGAAGTTAGATGTGTAGCAAATATTAGGAAATATCGTCGCTTACTATTAAAATAATGACGAATACATTGTGTTGTCTGCTCAGTTTAATTCTTCCTATCCATAGTAGTGATTATGTTATAGAAGTGACAGGACGTAAGCCTGCCTACCTATATAGGGCCACAGTTCCAGTTCTACCGCTCAGAGCATTGCAATCAGTTTTCTCATGTTGACAGAACGTACAGCAAGAAAATTATCAGTATACTTTGCAGAGATATGAAAAAATTAACAGAATTTAAGGCAAGACAACAAAGTTTATATCACATACATATGTGCAACAAGCCACGTGATCGTCGCCTAAAGGAATTCGGATTCGTGTCCCTAGCACAAACACGGCTCAGGAGCAAGGTATGGTAAGGTTCAAGAGCCCAAATAACTTCAATGACGTCTTAGCAGGGGAACTCTTCTACAGAGATGAAGATGATTTCGGCGAAATTGTTGGTATGAGCTCATTCATTTTGCATCTTCAGATAGGATTCATAGTATTCCACTGCTTCGTAGTGAACTGAAGACCTGGGATAGACTTCTTTCGGAAATTGTCTGCGCACGGATAGTCAAGCTGTCCTAGCTTTCCAGACTCCTCTCAACAACGGCGTTTTTTCTGTTTTTCCTATGCAGTAAAATATAAAGGGCTGCCTAGGCTTTTGGTGCTCTTTTAGCATGGACTATTTCTTCAGTGTGCGGTCCACTGGTATCTGAGCTACGCTAGACTAGTAAGTATCCCCACTATATGCGCCGCCAAGCCTCAACATTATCCAAGATACGGTTAGAATTGCTGTAATTGTAAGGTTTATGTAAATAGTTACCTCCGCTAAAGAGGTTATATTTTTGTCGTGTTTGTCTGTTATATTGATTATCTGTCTTCAAGATAGCTTAAAAAGTTATTAAAGGACCTTTACGAAATTTACAGGGAATGTTAAACATGTTAACAGTAACAGGTGATTAACTTATGGGGAAGATCCGTCGTACATTTGTTTGTTTGTCTGCCTATTTTTTCTTAGTACGAGAACTCAAAAAGTTGTGAATTAATTTTCATGAAATTTACATGAATTCTTAGGTATATCACGAAGAGTAAATGACCAAATATAACTTGACCATCTGTAGGCTCGTTCGTTTGTTGCTGTATTTGAATTTATAGTTGTTAGCACAATAACTAAAAAAGCTATGAATGGGTCTTTATGAATTTTACAGAATTTGTTAGTAATGTTGAAAGATAACTGATCAAATTTTGGTAATGATCGCTTACTTGGTTTGTGTGTCTGTTTAGTACTTGTCTGAATGTTAGCTAGCAGCATAAATCGAAAAGTTATGGACGGATCTTAAAAAAAAAAAAATCGCAAAAACTGTTATGACTATCAAAAGGCGCAAATGATTAAATTTTTGTGCTGATACAAAGAAAAACATAGTTTCAGAACTAATTTGAATTTTTCGTTCCCGTTACCTTGCTTGGCGGAGGTAGACGCTTTCAGAGTGCTCTAGTAGTTTTTTACAAGCGTGGTATCAAACAAACTGATAAGTAAACTTTTTCTCAGTAATCTTTGAGAACAAGGGAGGACGACATTGTATGCCAGTGCCAAGATTATTCTGGTCGTCTTTCTTTTCTTTGAATTAAGATTGTAGCAAACAAGCGTTATTTAGCTTCCAAGGTGAATCTACTTATATGCAAAATTATTTCCATAATTTTCTCTACCGGGTATATCAGTTTGTATTTTGCAATCGGAATTGTGACACAGCGCTATTAAGAGACATGAAACCCTGAAATTTCTGGGATTTTGTACAATTGTGTTTTGTTTGTGATTGGTTAGAAGAGAAGCTTTACATTAGATGCGGTATTGCATTAAGTTACATAAGGTGTGCTTGGTTAGACGAGGTGCATAAGGTTAGATGAGGTGTCTTAGGTTATACAGAATTCATTAGGTTAATAAAGTATGTGAGACATGGTGGATTAGCTCTGATTAGGTTAGGCTAAGCCTAACTAGCAAAGGTTCGTTAAAAGGAGTGGAAACCAATTGATGTCTCGGACATTAATTGTCTCTCTTGGCTACTGTTACTGCTATATGTATAAGCTTAGTAGCTGCCGGTATTGTTGCTACAATGTTGAGGACCACTAGCAGCAAATGAACTACTTCTGCTTTGATGTAACTGTATCAAAATGAGTTTTACAAAGTATTATTTAAAAGTTAGAAAAACACCCAAAAGAATGGACTCGAAGCATCCATCGTCTCTATATTAGAATGTGAACTTGGTGAAGCTCTCAAAACCAAATCGTCCCTCCCGTGTGCCTTCTCATCTCCCGTGTGCACATTGTGTGTCCCGTTTGTCTTCTCTTTTCATCTGCAACTTGTTGTATTGCATCAAGCTCGTAGAATATGACCTTTCGATCACTCCAGCAATGCTTGCAACACGGTACAGCGCACAGTATTTGTCAATATTCGCTCTTTTTATACTTTCATTTGAATTGTATTTTGTATATGTTTTCAATTTGAAGTTATTATACCAGGAGGTGATTTGAAAAAAAGTGAAAGTTGTTTGTGTTGAAGAAAGTGATTATACCTTTTGTATGAAAGTATTTCGGCTGAAGAAGATAACCACCATCATTAACTCTATAGCCCAAATACTAAGATATAAATTTAGGCAACAAATAATTTGACGGAGAATTGACAAAATCTGAACAGAATAAAATTTCTACACGTAGAAAAGATTTCGGTACAGATGGAGTGCAGGAGTGCCGCACTAAAGGTTCCTTCTTTCTGGATGGTGCACAGTACAGAAGAAAAACGAAAATATAACGGTAATGTAGACTGCTATACATAGTTCCATCGGCAACGAGAAAATACAGTTAGTTACTGCTATAAAATTCAGCATCCAATAAAGAAAGAAGGCACTAGGATATAAGGTAATAATTACCATTGGCAGTTTTAGCACTAAGAAATGAATTATAATTTATAGCTGCTCAGAGGCGTTACGTCGGCAAGTTTCTGTCTCTCTAGCCGTTACTCGAGCCAGTCAGATTATATTGTATACCATCTTATTCCTCCTTACGTTCCTTTGTTTATTCGTGCCTTAGTACGACTGCTGTGCTTTCAGAATTATGTAGGGAAAAACTAAAATATTCTTTGTACAAACTCGGGAGGGAGCAGCAGCTAGGAAAGTGGAGTTTTTATATTCCTTGAGCTTCTTCTGCTAGGAGGTAAAACATTTACCTCGGAGGAGGAGGAAGTATGGTGGGGGATAT
The DNA here is from genome assembly GCA_001587735.2 of Parhyale hawaiensis. Lineage (NCBI taxonomy): Eukaryota > Metazoa > Arthropoda > Malacostraca > Amphipoda > Hyalidae > Parhyale > Parhyale hawaiensis. Next base: position 8,558,849 of record LQNS02276621.1, read on the forward strand.
TAAGCCTTCGACAGTAAAACTAAAAGTTTGTGGTGGCTTTTCATGGTGAATTATCCAGATGGCTTCATGATAGCTCAGTTCTCCTTGTCATTATAGATTATAATAGACGCAATTAAGTTGCCTTCATCTCATCAGCCAACTACTTGACATCAGCCACTTATTGTAGCACGAGGTAGATGGTAGAACCTGCTCGCAAAAAGAAGTGAAATATATGTATATATAAAATAAAGTTCAGTAAAGAAGGGAAACTTAAGGCCGTTATGGGTTGGATTTTCAGTTCTTTATACCTCGCGTTAACTATAGAATTAATTAGAACGCATGAACAATATCTGCAGCTAAGACAGTTGAAGAGCAGCAGGAGTCCACAACCTTTTAAGCTAAAGGAAAAACAATATGCAGCTTCGTAACCAGTTTCACCCAGCCAGCCAGCCAGTGCGCGTAATAAAGAGGGCGCCGCTACTTAATAAAGCTTTTGCACCGTATGACGCCACCCCATGTTTCCTCCAAGAGATTTTTTGTCGGACTTGGCACTAATTTTCAAATGCGTGACACGAGACTGAGATATCACTGAAAAATAATACTGTAGTTCGGTGTAATTTTCATAGCTTCAAGCTTGTATTAGAAATGTTGTGGCTGCAGATAACCTTGCTAGCGCGTTAAAATTCGATATCAATACTTCGGAGTAAATACAGAGAGAGACGATATAAGCCCTTGGCAGTGGACAGAAAAGTTCGCAGTGGCGTTTTCACGGCGGCTTCCTCAGGTGGCTTCTTGATGTACTCAATTCTTGTACTCACAGTTAAGGGCCTGCACCACTTCAGCCACTGATTCAGGCATAAGCTGGCTGGTAAAGCCAGCCGGTAGAAAAATTGTCATTTAGGACGCAATTGAAATTTAATGTGCTTTATAACTTAAATACCGACTGCTCAACGTTATATGTCGAGAACTTTAAAGAAATAAAAATCTAAAATTAAGTACGCGTGGGCAATAGAACAGCTGAATAGCAAGGGTCTATTGTTTTTAGTGCTAACAGAATATCCCACCCAGCCAGTTCGTACCATGATAAATAAGCCATTTAATTAATATACAAAGCTTAAGTCCTTTAATGTTGTCTCCACCTCTGCTTCCTCCGACAATAAAGTCAGGGCTTGTTGCATTGGGCGGTGCAGTGAAGCCTTCGAGGCTTGGCCCTCCCAAAACTTGAGGCAGGTGAGCTGGCGTCGACTCGTTGAACTGAGTTTCAAGCATTGGCTCGTATTCGGTCGGCTTAGAGACTTCCAAAAGCTCAGTCTTACTTCCTAAAATTGAATTTTCAGTGTGTTCAGTGTAATCGGGTCACTTCTAACAACTCCTTTCTGAGGGACAAAGCCAGAGCTCCTGGTGAAATCTCGAACAACTCAACTTCAAAATCTCAAACCTGGCTACGAATCGAACGTGTTACTTACGAATACTATTACACCGAGCCGCCTAATCGACAGCCTTCAGTCTGTCAAAAACTGCCTTAAAAAATTAACAACAATGTAGCTGCAGGTACCCATACTACGATTGTAATATTCAGCAGCAATAAAATTAATGACCTACAAACAACTGCTCAAAGGTGCTCGCCACAACGACAGCGTTCAGTCTGTCGAAATCTGCTGTCAGAAATTAACAACAATGTGGCTGCAGATACCCGTGCTATAGTGATAAGTTTCAGTAGTAATAAAATTAATGAACTGCATACAACTGCTCAGAGGCACTGGCTGCAGCGGCAACATTCGGTGTCTGTGAAGGACGCTCGCAACAGCCCGAAATTAACAATAATGTGGCTGTAGGTATCTCAGCACACCGGGCCTCGCTGCATCACAGATGTCGTGTCATTTGTCGGATTTAACGATACGTTTGTGAGTACACGGCCCGCTTAAGGGCGCAGGTGAGAAATGCTACGATTGTTCTGGGGAACTGAAGAGAGATCCAACGTAAGCAGGTGCTTTTTTTGTGGTTTTTGTACTTCATCCCTCTCTTAAAGAAGTAACTTGGTTTTTAAACAGATTATATACATAGAATAGAAGCAAAAACTATTTAATAATTACAGTATCCTATTACTACTATGAACGTCCCTCAAAAATCCCGAGATCCCGGGAATGATTTCCAGGCTAGGTGAGCGATCGTCCTCACTGCGCTCGGGCGCTGAAGCAGCAAATTTGCTTGGTCTGCAAAGCTATCGTGTAGGTACTTACGTTAAGGTAGGGGGTGGCGGGTCGTTGAACCTCCCGTTACATGCGCCATTGCTCTTCGCAACCCGTCGTCAGCTGCAGCTGCGCTTACTCCTCAGTCTGTGGCCAGTTGGCCTGTATCTCCCCACGAACCAGAGCGTGTGGGTTTCCCAGTGGAGGGTGCAGCCATACATGTAATTGACTTCACCTTTATATATTTTTAATCTTTCATGTCACGTTCATACCGCAAGAGAAAGAAATTGGCCAGATTGCAATTTTGTAACTCTGTTGCATTTTAATTTTGAAGTAAATATACTACTGGAGCGCGCACGTTCACCAATTCCTATCGGAGCCTGTGTACTTCTTGCTTGCCATTCCGGCTTGTAGCGGGAGGGAGAGGAGGTGCGAGGCATTAGGCTCATGCTTTCTTTCAACTATCTTAGCTGCAAAACTGGCCACGTCAACTAAATTTTAGATCTTCAATTCTTCTGAAAAAGCGACTAATATAGTACGTGCTGTCTTATGTATATACCCCTTAAATTTCCGTCCTGTCTTGGACAATAATAGTTTTTCTTGTGATGTGGCGCAGGCTACAGTGCTGGCACTCTACTAAACAAAATAAAGTAAATTCAACCAATTTCTTCAATAAACGATTCCTGACACAGTATATAATAGAATAGAACGGTCCCCGAACTGCTCGCTTCGTACCGTATCTTGACTGAAAATTTTCCCATGATTGGATTGCCATGAAACACCACGAAAGTGAATATTATATGACTTAAAACTCGGCATGCATGATACTATAAAATGAACTTCACGTCGTTAGGGCTGAATTGGGCTGAAACTTCTTTCAAGAACAGAAAATAAAGCACAGCTATGGATGAATCTGCTCCCACTCAATCTCAGACCTTCGTACACGTTAAATGTATCCCGATCTAATACTGCAACCGTATGGTACAGACGAAAGGACGGAATCGCAAGCAGAGTAATATTAAAGATACCAGAATACCCGGAGGTTAAAAACGACGGGGAAGAATTTGAAATATTTCTCTATTGCCCCACTATCATGAAAACAATTGCCAACTTAATTGAACATGAAACTAAGAGATGAACGTGCGAAGCTTTACACCTGCTGTGCAACGAAACCCATCTTTTCTTTCCCTGTGATGGAAAACAATAATTGATTTATCTAGGCCCGCTAGATACGAGTCTGAACACGGTAGCGCTTCACGTTCTTGGAACAGATGTTTCTGTGCGCGTGATTACAGCCTAATCTGTTAACACACATCAAATCCAAATATGCCTCAATGCAAATTGAAACTCAACAGAAATTAAGAGAGAAATTCGAAACTGACCCAGAGGCCCTAGTTGCAACGGAATAGCTGCCGTAGCGGCTCGGAGTTTAAGCAGTTCTTGAATATTGTGATTTTGGACTAGTGGAAGCTGCATCCATTGCAGCGTAATCCGAAGGGCAGGGAGAAACGTTCCCATGTTTTGACTCGTTTGCAGCAGTTATGAGTAAACCGGAGTTTGTCAGGATTTAGTGACAAGCGATATTTATGGGGTAGGTTAGGTTGGAAGAGCTGCGTTAGGTCGAACCAAAATGAATTATAATAGCGTAGCTTAGGATTGCTACGCTAGTTATTCATTATTCTGGGCTTCACAAAAGTAACATAAAATGTCCAGTATATTGAAACCAATTCATTTCTTTTGCCTTACGTTAGGTGCTAGATCCTACAATCGCTGTATCGTTTTACAAAAAAAAAAAACCTGCCTGCGAATTTCAACATAAAACTCAGGATTTCAAATTTTTCTCTGACAGAATTTTTGGTGGCCATAAAAGCTGTTTTAATTTCCCCCTTTCCCCGCCGGTGCTCGAGTAGTGAGGATTGCTGTATCGCTTGTTGGCGCTATGTCGAGCGTCCTGTTCTCAAGCAAGGAAAGAAGGCTTGCTGTGCGGCGAAGCAGCGTCGGCATTTCTGCCGTTGATAGCTCATTACGGTGGGCATCGGTTTACCCAGAAATTGGTATGGTCGCTGCAGAGGATAGGACAGTTTTCAAGAGCCTTCTGCCTACGAAGCCAGAGCACTGACAATTTCTGATCGACTGCAGCCGTACACTCTCCTGGGCTTTTGAATGGATTTATCTGCAGCACGAACAAGTGCATGTAGGTTCTCTAATTAGAATGTACGGCCATGGTGACTTTACCTTTAAGTTCGTCTCGACCATTTCAGCTTCTGAGGCTTCCAATAACTCTGTTTGGGCCCGCGACGATGAGAAAAATGGGTCCATTCTCAGGCACAAAGGAGGAAATGAGCGCCTCGTACAGCCGCTTCTTTTACAAAGCCGTGTCTGGTTGCACACTTCGCTTTGTGTTCCCAAGAATTGATGATGCGAAAGTTGTGATCGACTACTTGCCTCTGATGGATGT
>LQNS02276621.1:8574447-8592468 GCA_001587735.2 Parhyale hawaiensis
GGGGGGGGGGGGGGCTTAAGCCTTCGACAGTAAAACCAAAGTTTGTGGTGGCTTTTCATGGTGGCTTCCCCAGATGGCTTCATGATAGCTCAGTTCTCCTTGTCATTATAGATACACAATAGACGCAATTAAGTCGCCTGTATCACATCAGCTAACTACTTGACATCAGCCACTTATTGTAGCACGAGATGGCTGGTAGAACCTACTGGTAAAAAGAAGTGAAATATAAAAAAACAAAATTCAGTAAGGAACGGAAACGTGAGGCCGTTTTTAGAATTTAGAACGCCTGAACAATATCTGCAGCTAAGACAGTTGAAGAGCAGCATGAGTCAACTACTTTTTAAGCTAAAGGAAAAACAATATGCATCTACGTAACCAGTTTCACCCAGCTAGCCAGTTCGTGTAATAAAAAGGGCCCCGCTGGTTAATAAAGCTTTTGCACCATATGTCGCCTCCCCATATTTCCTCCCAAAGATTTTCTATCTGAATTGGCACTAATTTTCAAATGCGTGACACGAGTCTGAGATATCCCTGAGAAAAATAATACTGTTGTTCTGTGGAATTTTCACAGCTTCAAGCTTGTACTAGAAATGTGACTGTAGATAACCTGGCTAGCGTGTTAAAATTCGATATCAAAACTTCGGAGTAAGTACAGAGTGACGATATAAGCCCTTGGCAGTGGACAGACAAGTTTACGGTCTCGCTTTCACGGCGGCTTTCTGAGGTGGCTTCTTGATGTACTCAATTCTTGTCCTCACAGTTAAGGGTCAGCACCACTTCAGCCACTGATTCAGGCATGAGCTGGCTGGTGAAGCCAGCCGGGAGAAAAATTGTAATTTAAACGCTATTGAAATTTAATGTGCTTAATAACGTAGATACCGAATGCTCTACGTTATATGTCGATACCTTTCAAGAAATGAAAATCTAAAATTTATTACGCCTGGGCAATATTGCAGCTGAGTAGCAAGGGTCTATTATTTCTAAAGCTTATATGTACATCTACGCGATCTATCCCAGCCAGGCAGGCAGTTCGAGCAATGAAAAATGGGCCACTTATTCAATAAAGCTTAAGTCTTTTCGCGTCGTCTCCACCTTTGCTTCCTCCGAAAATAAAGTTGGCGGCGCCATAAGCCTTCGACACTTGACTTGCCCGAAACTTGAGACATGTGACCTGGAATCGATTTGTTGAACTGAGTTTCAAAGCATTGGCCCATTTTCGGTCGGCTTAGAGACTTGCAAAAGCTCAGACTTACTTCCTAAAATGGAATTTTCAGTGTGCTCAGCGTAACCGGGTCACTTCTAACAGCTCCTTTCAGAGGGACAAAGCAAAGCTTCTGGTAAAGTCTCGAACCACTCAACTTCAAAATCTCAAACCTGGCTACGAATCGAACGTGTTATTTATGAATTATATTGCACCGAGTCGCCTAAGCGACAGCCTTCAGTCTGTCAAAAACTGCCTTCAGAAATTAACAACATTGTAGCTGCAGGTACCCGTGCTATAGTGATAAGTTTCAGTAGTAATAAAATTAATGAACTGCATACAACGGCTCAGAGGCACTGGCTGCAGCGGCAACATTCGGTGTCTCTGAAGGACGCTCGCAACAGCCCGAAATTAACAATAATGTGGCTGTAGGTATCTCAGGACACCGGGCCTCGCTGCATCACAGATGTCGTGTCATTTGTCGGATTTAACGATACGTTTGTGAGTACACGGCCGCGAATTCCCGCGTCCACTGAAATGCTACGATTGTTCTGGGGAACTGAAGAGAGATCCAACGTAAGCAGGTGCGTTTTTTGTGGTTTTTATACTTCATTCCACTCCTAAAGAACTAACCGGTGGTTTTTAAACAGATTATATACATAGAATAAAAGTAAAAACTATTTAATAATTACAGTATCATATTACTACTGTGAACGTCCCTCAAACATCCAGAGATCCCGGGAACGATCTCCAGGCCAGGAGAGCGATCGTTGTCACTGAGCTCGGCTCGCTGAATCAGCAAATTTGCTTGGTCTGCAAAGCTCCCCACGAACCAGAGCGTGTGGGTTTCCCAGTGGAGAGTGCAGCCATACCTATATGTAGTTGACTTTACCTTTATATATTTTTAATCTTTCATGTCACGTTCATACCGAAAGAGAAAGAAATTGGCCAGATTGCAAATTTTGTTACTCTGTTGCATTTTGATCTTGGAGTTAATATACTACTGGATCGTACACGTTCAGCAATTCCTATCGGAGCCGGTGTACTTTTTGCTTACCCTTCCGGCTTGTAGCAGGAGGGAGAGGAGGTGCGAGGCATTAGGCTCATGCTTTCTTTCAACTGCCTCAGCTGCAAAACTGGCCACGTCAACTAAATTTTAGATCTTCAATTCTTCAGAAAGGCGACTAATATAGCACTTGCTGTCTTTTGTATATACCCCTTAAATTTCCGTCCTGTCATGGACATTAATAGTTTTTCTTGTTGTGATGTGGCGCAGGCTACAGTGCTGGTACTCTAGTAAACAAAATAAAGTAAATTCAACCAATTTCTTCAATAAACGATTCCTGCCACTGTATATAATAGAATAGAACAATCCCCGAACTGCTCGCTTCGTACCGTATCTTGACTGCAATTTTTTTTACCATAATTGGATTGCCACGAAACACCACGAAAGTGAATATTATATGATTTGAAAATCGGCATGCGTGATACTTATAAAATGAACTTCACGTCGTTACTTTTGAATTGGGCTGAAACTTCTTTCAAGAATAGAAAATAAAGCACAGCTATGGATGAAGTTGCTCCTACTCAATCTCAGACTTTCGTACACGTTAAATGTATCCCGATCTAATACTGCAACCGTATGGTTCAGACGAAAGGACGGAATCGCAAGCAGAGTAATATTAAAGATACCAGTATACACGGCCGTTAAAAACGACGGGGAAGAATTTGCAATATTTATCTATTGCCCTAATATCATGAAAACAATTGCCAACTTAATTGAACATGAAACTAAGAGATGAACGTGCTAAGCTTTACACCTGCTGTGAAACGAAACCCATCTTTTCTTTCCCTGTGATGGAGAATAATAATTGATTTTTCTAGGCCCGCTAGATACGAGTCGGGACACGGTAGTGCTTCACGTCCTTAGAACAGATGTTTCTGTGCGCGTGATTACAGCATAATCTGTTAACACACATCAAATCCAAATATGTCTCAATGCAAATTGAAACTCAACAGAAATTAAGAGAGAGATTCGAAACTGAGCCCGAGGCCCTTGCTGTAACGGAATAGCTGCCGTAGCGGCTCAGAGAGTTTAAGTAGTTCTTGAATACTATGTAATATTAGACAAGTGAAAGCTGCATCCATTGTAGCGTAATCCGAAGGGCAGGGAGAAACGTTCCCATGTTTTGACTCGTTTGCAGCGGACATGAGTAAACCGGAGTTTATCAGGATTTAGTGACCAGCGATATTTATGGGGTAGCTTAGGTTGGAAGAGCTGCGTTAGGTCGAACCATAGAGAATTATAATAGCGTAGCTTAGGATTGCTACGCTAGTTATTCATTATTCTGGGCTTCACAAAAGTAACATAAAATGTCCAGTATATTTAAACCAATTCATTTCTTTTGCCCTACGTTAGGTGCTAGATCCTACTATCGCTGTATCGTTTTACAAAAAAAAACATGCCTGCAAATTTCGACATTAAACTCAGAATTTTCAAATTTTTCTCTGACAGAATTTTTGGTAGCCATAAAAGCTGTTTTAATTTCCCCCTTTCCCCGCCGGTGCTCGAGTAGTGAGGATTGCTGTATCGCTTGTTGGCCCTATGTCGAGCATTCTGTTCTCAAGCAAGGAAAGAAGGCTTGCTGTGCGGCGAAGCAGCGTCGGCATTTCTGCCGTTGATAGCTCATTACGGTGGGCACCGGTTTACCCAGAAATTGGTATGGTCGCTGCAGAGGGTAGGGCAGTTTTCAAGAGCCTTCTGCCTACGAAGCCAGAGCTTTGACAATTTCTGATCGACTGCAGCCGTACGCTCTCCTGGGCTTTTGAAGGGATTTATCTGCAGCACGAACAAGGGAATGTAGGCCTCTAATTAGAATGTACGGCCATTGTAACTTTACCTTTAAATTCGTCTCGACCATTTCAGCTTCTGAGGCTTCCAATAACTCTGTTAGGGCCCGCGAAGATGAGAAAAATGCGTCCATTCTCAGGCACAAAGGAGGAAATGAGCGCCTCGTACAGCCGCTTCTTTTACAAAGCCGTGTCTGGTTGCACACTTCGCTTTCACAAGGGTTCTTAACTACTACGCTTTCAACACTAGCTGATGAACGGAGACTACCTACAAACGCTCGAAATATTGTCCAAGTTTTCGGGGTCCTGCCAGGCTTGCATACTTTCTCAGGGGACCACCGCCTTCACAAGCCAGCGTTTGTCCGCGCAGGCATTGTCAGCTTCGTGTTAGGTAGAACACGAATTAGTTTCTGTACAGGGTATGTCTTCTTAAATATCTTAAAGTACTGTTGAGTCAACTGGCGGATTTAGGGCCAATTATTACAGTTGTTATTATTTTTTATGCTTGAGGAACGAATGCATTTTTGCGTATCAGTTCTTCGCGCGATTGACACGGAGTGTTGGTAGCATATTGCAGTCAATTTGTATAGAAAGTTTTTATACCGTTTAACGTTTTCTGTTCAAGGATGATTGAACATGAGAATTTCTGTACAACTCTCGTATTCTTAGCGATTGCGTATTTCAGATAGCCTTCTTTTTATTTCTCAGGAGATACCCCAATTTTAAATATATATTCATTAATGATACTCAATGACTGAAGTCTAAATTTCATGAGCTGTGTTACCTTCAAGTGGTTCAACATTTGATGACTTTAGCATAGTATGAAGAAGTCGGATCCATTGAGAAGACAAAGAAGCCCAGTAACCTATGCATTTTGGCATTTAAGCCAGATCGAAATCACGTGAACATGACCACATTTGTCCACATGACGGTAACAGTAACTAATTAGTTTGCAAAAGGACCATGATTTGACAGTAATGATGTGAACATGCTGCAACGCACAACTTGAGCAGCAACTAAAAAGTTTACAATGGGACGAGGGCCTGACCATAATGACGTGAACATGACCACATTGGGCCACATCACTGCAGCAGTAACTAAAGTGGCTGCTGCAGGAGATGATGGGACCAGCGATTTGTTACGAGAACAGGAGATTTCGCAGCGAACTTTGTTATTTCCTTGGATATTTACGGCAATGGAAACTTTCGGGGAAATGGAAGAGATAAAGCCCGTTGTAAGTTTTTCTGATGTATTGGTGTAATTTCCGAAGGAAAATTGTCCTCTCGCCAAGACCAAAAGAAGCAAAATGCGGCTTGTAGCCGCGGCGGATCGCAACTTCAGCAATTGCAGGGCTCAGCCTCGAGAAACGGAGGACTCCGGTGTGTGTCTTGGGTGTAGGTTTTAGGAACAAAAATATGGTTTACCGATGTTTCAAGGTGAATTAAGCAAGGCACCTACTACTCTCATGAGTCTACTAATCGTGTCGCAGATTTGATTTGCTGGTTACTACGCCCACTAATCGTGTTGGAGCATTGGTTTACTTCTCTAACAGGCCAATTATTCCTGTTGCAGTTTTGGTTTGCTGCTTCATTATATTTATCCAACATATCGCGGTTTTGGCGGTTGTTGACACAAGATACAAATTTTTATGTAAGCGTTCATCGTACCAGTTAACGATTCATATTCTCTCATTTTTCAAAAATTCCGGACTACCCACCTGTTATCTTGTATTATAGCACATCTACATAGTAGCAAAAGTGACTGCTATTTTTGCTTAGTTTAGCTTGCACTAAGCCCATATAAGACTCAAAGAAGTCGTTTGTATATCGCAAGAATAGCAACGTCTGGAAAGTCGTTTGTGAAGAACGTCTGCCCTTTTCTAGATTAAACGTAAAACGTACAAATTGATTACATGTTCATGTAATAAAAAAATACTGTTTGACCAGAAATAATTGGGAGACTTCTGGTAAGAAATTATTGATGCACGAAGACTATGCTTGTCGGTCAGAGAGAAATGTTCAAAGATTTTCTAAGTCTAGAAATGTTTTTTTTTTGTTTTTCATAAAATATTGCAAAGTTGAAGAACTTCTAGCTTTAGGCGATACACTGATTTTTAATTCAAGGCATTTATCATTCTATTTAGGTGAAACATTTATCTTCAGCTGCAGTGCGTGAATATTCTCGCCCTGGATGACTGAACATGCTTGTTAAATGATTGCCATTCTTATGCCGGGACGCACTGGCTACAAACTCGCCATTCTGTGTGCGCTCATCACTGTGCGTGCGTTCAAGTCAGCCTTCTAGCCGCGCAATAACCACCAGAAGCACTACAATAAGCCCAACCAAACCTAACCTAGCCTAACCTAACCTAATTTAACGTTACCTTACCCAATGTAACCTGACCTCACCTTACCTAACGTAACCTAAATTAACCTTATCTAACGTTACCTAACCTGACCTAACGTTACCTAACCTAACCTAACACTACCTAACCTGACTTAACGTTACCTAACCTTACTTAAGGGGGTCGTTTACAAATTTTGGAATTTTCTTTATTAGTGGTCCGATCTTACTAAAATTTTCACATAATATGTAAAATTAAAATAAAAAACACTTTTTATTCGTGCAACTTTTTCCATTTAGGCCTTAGTTTTTTATATATATGTATATATAATATATATATATATATATTAAAAGAATAGAACTGCCTCAATTTTTATGCTAGAATAAAAACAAAGGCAGTTTTTTGGAATCCTTGAAAGATTCCCTACAACAATTACGTTTCATAATTTTTTCTTTCTTTTTCGTTTTCTATTGACGTGAGATTTTAGATGGGTGACTGAAAGACTTCAGTCACCCATCTAAAATCTCACGTCAATAGAAAACGAAAAAGAAAGAAAAAAGTATGAAACGTAATTGTTGTAGGGAATCTTTCAAGAATTCCAAAACTGTCTCTGTTTTTATTCTAGCACAAAAACTGAGGCAGTTCTATTCTTTTTTACTCTGAAAATGTAGATTTTTCAATAGAGGCAATTTTATGTTTTTTTTTGGTATAAAATGCAGTATTTCCAAAGGAAATACCCTTGGCATGTTTCATTTATAGTGCCGCTAGCCCCCTAGAAATTTGGTATGCAATAGCAACGTACATAGCCAATGGCGAGTTCGTAGCCAGTGCTGCCGGGACGCGCTATCGTCTCTCACGACGATTTGTGTCCTGTTTGTGTACGCAGATTGTGTGCGCGTGAGCGGCGTTCAAATTGGTGCGCCACGCTGCTTGCTGTATCGCTGATTAAGTTGAGTTAGGTAAGGTTAGGTAACGTTAGGTAACGTTAGATAACGTTAGGTAACGTTAGGTAAGATTAGGTAAGGTTAGAAAGGTTAGATTGGGTTAGGTTGGGTTAGGTTAGGTTAGGTTAGAATGGGTTAGGTAAGGTTAGGTTAAGTTAGAAGGCTAGGTAAGGAGGTTAGGTTAGGTAAGGGTAGGTTAGGTTTTCCTAGGTAGTGTTTATTTTAGTGGTGGCGCGCGCATTAAAGCTTACATGACGTTAAATCGTCGTGAGAGACGATAGTGCTGCCGGCACCGCATATCATATGCATTCATACCAAGGAGGTTTGATAGAAGGAAGGAGTACAGCCACATTTCGCTGTACTGGGCAGGGAACTTCTTTGCTCTTCGGTGGCTGCTCCCCTTCCACCAATTACAGGTTCTCAGCCATCCCTCCCCGCCAATAAGAGGCTCCCAGCCATTCCTGTAGTAATCATCGCGTAAGCCAGACTTGAGCCATGCCCGAAAATTCAGCTTCAGAGCTCCGCAGCCGTTACTACTTCCGTAATATTAAAACTCCTTGATTCATACGAATAACTGGAAGCGAGGATGAGCAATTTACTCGTCGTTTTGAAATATATATAAACTCGGTAGCAAAGATACAGTGGCATGAATGACATGACAGCTGCACAGTCCGGCATCGCGTTGTTCCTAAACAAGGCTTGTGTGGCCCCTGCATTATGCTGGAGTCACACTCCAGCCAATTCGAATTTTTACAAGAGATAATAGCAATGGGAATTATTGTGGTTGAACGGGTAAAGTTTAAGTGGAAGTATTCCACTTAATTTCTCACATATTATATGTCCTCTCGGGAGAGGAGTTCAGAAATGGATTTATCATTGAAGCGAAGCAGCAACTCGGACTCTTAGGGATGCAGTTGATGGCACCGAAGGGAAAGCGATTACAGCATCCGAGTCGAAAGTGTTTAATGAAGAACAAGCACTGCTGCTGCACTGCGCCATCTCGCCAGCTTCCCTCTTTAACAATTAGTGGAGTTAATGCTTTAAAAAGTTACTGATGACGTTCCCAGGAGCTCGCTTCGTTTGCATGTGCTTTACTTCTGCAGAAAAGTACCCGGAGGAAGTCACACAATCTGCACACACGCTTGACGCTTCGTAAGTTACACTTGATAGAGTTGCTACAAACATGTGTACATCAAGTAGAAAAAATGGTACAATCCCGGTTAGGTTTCACAGATTTGTAATATGCATGCAGGTGTACATTATAAGAAAAATAGAAAACAATTGCTGAAGTAAATTTTTCCACGGTGATGTGTTTATCTGTGTAACCACGGAAAGGTTTACTAGCATTTGAGTCAGTAAAAATATAACTGGCATCATTGCATCACATATTGATCATACCGTTTACATAGTCAGAAAAATGGCGTAACTTGCGTTGGGGTTCTTGTCTCAGAATTAGGTACTATAAAATGAAGGTAAAGGCATGCAGTCCTTAACTTTCGCTCTTTGCAATTGCGACACGAGGAGACATTTCCCTAATTCTAATTGAAGAAGTTGAATGTAAAAATTGAATACTTTAATTTGTTAAAGTGATTAATAATTGTATTTAACAGAAAGTTAATTTTTAATGTAAGAAGGGGATTTCATTTTTTCTACTGGAGTGACTACGTGAAGAAGCTAAAATGTATGTCTCTCTTGGTTTCCATCATAATCGTTGATAGGATGGAGTTAAATAGATTTCACGCGGTAGGAATGAGATGACAAATTCTCAATAGTAATATCTCTAGTTCAATCAATGACAAATGCATACATCATTGTTATAAATTTGTTCATATATGGAAAACATTACCGTAATGCTTGTTCAACTTTAGGTATTTTAAGTCAATAACCTTTAACCCAAGAGAGTTAATTTTACAAATTCAGTAACCTTCTTTAGAAGCATTGGCGTCGCTTCGATGATATTTTCTCACGTGTTCAGTTCGCCCACGGTCGTCAATATAATCCAATTCGATTAAATTTACTTACTGTACATAGGTACACGGACTTTCATCACTGCTGAGTGTTCGATTAATTAGACCGGTTTCGGTTTGCTACTTGACACGCGATCTATGGTGGAATATCGAACGCTTAGCACGGTGTCACCCTGTGTTACCCAACTTGTGTCGCATTGGAGGCCGGTGTAGCACAGCCTGGGGTGTGTCGCAATCAGTATTTCTGGGTTACCGGTGCTACACCGGTGACCCAGCCAGTCGCAATCATAGCTCAAATGACGACTGCGACACGGGTTACCGTGATGTAGGTCATCGAACACAATCGTCCATTTTGAATAAAAGGAACACTAAATTCATTCAAATACGCAACAAATAAACTTCATACCAGGGTTTCCACGGCTGCAATATTTTTCGCCCCAAATCCAACACGAAAACCGCCCTAAAATGGTCCATTACGCCCTAAATTGTAATTAAGCCGTATATTAAGCAAGAAAGGGAGGGAGTGCATTTATTGCTTAGAAGCGCGTTAACACAAGTGACAAGCGCGTTCATGAAGTACAGTATAGGTGCTTCCCACTTCAATTTAGCCTAAAACACTAGATATGTCAGTTGTCGATTCTAAAGCTTTAACTGAAGAAAATTGTCCATATTTTACCAGTCTTTGCAATCAACAATTAAAAGAATAGGGGTGATTTCAGTCACAAACCAGTCTTCATATCATCCGTAGTGTGGCCAAAGAACTTTGCATATACAAATGAGGAAACTCTTCGCCAGGTTTGTCTCTGTCGCTTTGGTTTACAGAATGGCTGTATGAACGAAATGGCGTTAGTGTCGCTTTAGAGATGAAGTTTTAATACAAGTACCTCAAAGAAGAGGTTCATGTGGATTTTATACGTTAAACTAGAGGGCCCAGCCGTCAAACAATGACGGCAAAAATTTTGTGATTGTGCTTTTTTTTGTTCCGGTTCCTAGTATAAGTATTGCTGTATAATAGGTCCCATCCCTACAGGCCTGATCTTCCTTTAGTGAAACGCAAGCTGTACAACCATGAGTTTTGCGATAGCAAAATATAACCCCCTGCAAGGTAAGGAGTGAATATCAGCTTGGAATTGATCAAGCGTTAAGTTGCACTGCACTAAGAAAAATATAGTTCAGTCAAGAGAATTCACGGGAAATGCCCAGGGCTCACCGTATTGTAGATACCAGCTGATTGTTGAACCTCCAGCGTCGAAATTTAGTGCGATGTAAATTTTACATAAAAAGGCGTCTGCTCAGCGTGAAGATTCAACTACTTCGATATCATTCAGCAATGAAAGCGGGGATCCAGACGCTAAGGATCCAGACACTGGGGATCCACGGCCCGGGATCCAGAGCTATATATGTCACCGGTACTCCAAGCGCTAAAATAGTATGGTATCTCTGCTTGTTTTTCTGAACATGAATTTTATCCTATTAAACTCTTAACAGCGTGACGGAGAGATGGACCAACATTGGAGCAAGCAAACAAGCAAGCGACCAACAACTGTGTTTTATTCTATAGTGGATGGTGCCATTTACTTCGTAACTAACTCATTTGCAACAAGATATGCTCGAATTATGATATAAATTACCTATTAGACAGTTTTTTCTATTTGAAGAGCGTAATGCACGCGACATGTTTTGCTCATGCGGTAATAGCATATTGTGGTGGTGACGGTACGAGTAGCCTGAGATTTGCAATGTCCATTCGCACTCGTTTGTCAGCGAGGTCGATTAGTACAATATAGTTCACCAGCGATATTCCATTGTGCATCGAAAGTTTTACTTTATGTAATTTATATTTAGGACGTCTTTTTGTGGCTACATTCTTGATCAGAATCACGGTGATCACGATCACCGTGATGTCTTGAAAGCGATTGTGAGAGTGTGGCGTATTAGGTGCTATATATTGCATACTTATCATTTAAATATTAGCAAATGTATAGGGAAACTCTATTTTCATAAGCTTTAGTATAATGCAGATGGAGATTTGTTTCATGGGTACACCTTAAATTAGCTCTTCGAAGAAAATTTTTTGATAGAAAACCATGAAAAATGGTGCATACACGCATTTGGAGGGCTACCATGCTTACCTGCCTGTATTGCAGTTAGGTGTATAGGTAAAATTAAAGCGTTACGGTACACGATCTCCAATTAGCCTTCCATTTGTTGTGTGGGAAAGTGATATATTTGATGAAGTTGTGTTAATTTTCAATTATTATTTAGGTTCTTTTACTTGCAAGCACTCGCTGCTCGTGCACTGTTTGCCCTTGCAATGTTTACCTCCAAAAGCTATGGCGTCATTAGCTCAACCTGTTCTTCGTGCTTAACCTTAGAAAAGAGGCATTTTTCCTTATATACTTGTGGATTTATCAGTCGGAAGCTCACCAATGTGTTGTGAAAATATGTTACATGCTTAGAACGGTCTGAGCCAATTTTTTGTGTTAGTAATGGCGCATCCGACGCAACGCTACGACACCAACAATATCGTCTACCGCCGCTACCGCGCGACCAATTTACAATCTCTGATGAGTTATTTTATTCGCATTTTCTAAATATTTGCTTTTTAATATTGCTTTCTCGAAAGGTAAAATAATTCATCCTGTAGTGTTCTTTATACGAAAACTATTTTGAAAGACTTCATTTCGTGACTACCACACCTTCTCTGATGCGCTTCTCTTTCATGGTAATAGTTATTTTATAATGATGAAATTCATTGAGCAATGCAAACATGTTTCATATGTTCACTATTTTGACGTAGAGTCACGCTCAATAATTTTGCAGTTTGCATTAACTTTTTCATCCGCCGCATACTGAAATAGAGTTCGTTTACATACAGAACTTGATACAGAATCGCTACCAGAGGGAGTCGAAATTAGGATGAAAAATTTGCACGTACTTTCTGCTCTTACGGTATTCCAAACTCTTTGTGTGACCGAGTCAAAACAGATGAGACGGATTTGGGAATCTGCTGAACTCTGAGGTGACTTGAAAGAATCGTTTTGTAAACTTCTGCGGTATGTGCTTAGAGATACACAATGATTGACTAACCAATTGTTCCAGCTGAATCACCCTAATATATGTGACTAACGCCCTAAGATATACGAAAACGCGCTAGATTTCGTGAAATTTTTGACCGCCCTAAATACCACCCTAGGGATGGCAAAAACGCCCTAAAATGACGCGTTTCGCCCTAAAGTGGAAACACTGCTTCATACACCAGAATAAGCAAATCAGATCAGTTAGTTCGAAGTTATATTGACAAAATTTCAACTAAAACGGAATTTTAATGTAGTTGAGCTTGCACCGCACGTCGCTGGATGGCGCTCTCATAACCACTTTTCAGGTTACGGTAGTCCGGTTATGGCGTGTTTGCGACACACCTGGTGACACCGAAGGCCTGATTGCAACACGCCTCAGAGCAATATACTTGAGTTAGCCCTGGCAAAGGGTTTCTTCTATTTTCATGTGGCTAGAAAACGAACTAACAATTTTTTTAAATCGTTGTTTGAGGAGGTTAAAATTGCAAAAATTCTTCCCTTTGTTTTACTATTAATTCACCGAAAGGAAAAAAGTTGGTTTCCATGCCACCATTGTTGTTTTCATTAGGGTAAAGTCAAGTGCATTTACGCTTCAGAAACACAAACCACCTAGGCAGCAGCATTGAGTTCCCGGCCCAAGCCGGTTCCGCTCAAGGCCTTAAATTCAAGTCAAAGTGGCAAAAAGAACAGTCTTTATTGACTTTTCGTTTGATTTAAGCTAAGCAACATGACTTTATACTCCAATCGAATAAGTCCTAAGACTTCTTGAATAGACTATAACACCAAATCTAAACAAATATTCTTGGGGAAACTTACAGCTCGCAGCATGGCACAAGCAAGCGACAGCAGTCTCACCTGCAATAAGCCCTCAGCTCTGAACAGACATTGTCCTTGGGACGAAGACACCACAGTTCACTGACTATGGTAGTTATGTCAGATGAGAGTGTATGCGCTACGCCTTTGAAATCTTCAGAATTGTGACGTCAAAATTACATCACGCCGCTGTGGAAATACCAAAGATTCCTCCCTGTAACGGTGGCACGACACAATTGTGACGTCACAGTTCTGAAAATTCAAGGGCGTAGCGTTTAAACTTAAATCTGACACGACTATCTCCTGTAAATGAACGGTGTATACACACTCACACGCTACACAGCCACCAGTACAGCCTCGCTGTCGCTTCGCGAAACATCGCTGTGATCATAATAGTGAAATATTTAATGAGAACTTAGCTACAATTAGAGTAACAGCTGAATCTGGAAATAATAAGTTATTATATGATACTGTCCGATACTGCCGCTAGACATAGACAACTAACATGTCTATGATTTTCTGATGGTGAGGCTCACATGTAGTAGACTTTACCAAATTTAATAAAATGCTTCGTGTATTTATCAATTATACATTTCATTTTCGCTTCTTATGCCAGGGACGCATATGCATTTTTACGCCCAACTGGTTGTTGGGATGAGCAGCTCGCGAACGGTTTCGTTACATACATGAAATCGGTACCATTGATACCGTGGCATAAATGACGTCCGAGTCTCGCACTTTTCTTCAAGTTGTCTGTGTAAATGCCTATAGTGTCTCCAGCATTAAAACGTATAGGCCAAAATTCAAGCACTTCAGTCAAGCAGATATTTGAGTTTGCAAGGCAGTATCAGGGCTTCGGTACGCTCACACTGCATATAAGCTGACTGGAGTTGCACTCAAGTTTATTGCAATATTTTACTTCTGCCTCCCACTGTGGAAGGCGCGCGAGAAAAAGAAAAGGGATAGGAAACGTAACAGAAAAACGAGACTACTACAGTCTCAAAAAACAAAAACGTGCTACCAATGGAGAGAGAAGAGGCATCTGTGCGACACAGGAGAAACCCCCACAGGTTCGAGGACTCTGCTCCGACCCTTGTGAGCCCTACCATACCGGCCTATATAAAGCAAACATATCGATCACTGCGCAAATTTTTCCACGACCGGGCCAATCAGTTATTAATAATTAAATTCATCACTATGCTAGATGTTCGGCTCTGCAAGCCATGTAATGATGGCATAGCAAGGAAAAGATATTAACCTACAGGCAGTCCTTCCCCAAAAACTACCCATATATTTTTGTTTACCTTGGAGTATCTACACTGCACTCCAATACTGCCCAGGTCCCACATATGCATTCGCACGCACTGCTAGAAGCGAGGACGAACACCTCGCTCGTTGTCGTGAAATATATTTAAACTCGGCATCGCAGATACAGTAGCAAGAACGTGTGAGCTGAACAAAAGTGCGCATCCTCGCATCCGGTCGGTTGGTATTGCGCATGGAGGTATATCAAAGCTATTCAATCTTACGAAAGTCTAGTGGGGACCTAAGATTTGCCTGAGAAAGCCAGACTTTAAGGCTCGACTAACTCGGTACTTCAGACAGGTACCTTGGCTTCGAATACTCTAATCGAAATTCAGGCCTTTGAGTACTTAGGAAACTTAAAAACTCAATCTTGCGCCTCAAAGTCGAAGTTTCACCTGGCTTAACGTAAGTTGGTCGCTTCTGACAAAAAATAGTTTCGCTGAAATTCTTGTTTTTAGTTAATTATAAGTTTCACCTCGCAGTCCTAAATTCAACTGACAATCGAACGCACGCTAAATACTTGGGAAATTAACAGGAAATTTGCCGTATTACCTTTGGGTTGTCTTCGCTTTATGTTACCAACGAAGTAGTCGCGAGTCCGAGTTCCGAATCGTCTAAAAGAGAGGGGATTAGCCTAAACATCGTTGGCATTAACTTGAAAACGTAGCAAATTCACAATTCTGAACCGGAGTTGCAGCTTCCAACTCTCGCCGTCCGCTCAACTTTATTAAATATTTTCCCAGGCAACGTCTACTCAAGCTAGCATTGGTCTTGTCGGTAGTCCACTTTGTGTAGAGCCTCACATTTCAATTGCTACGTTTTTGTCGCATTAGGCAAACTGCAGCCATTTCGTGAAGAGAATGTGCGTATTCAGGAAGTCCCTGAAGCCAGCTCTTCAGGTAAGAATAATACAACTATTTCAAGTATGAGGATAATGGTGTATATTTTATATAACGAAGTCATAGTTGAGACACGCCTACATCATAACCTGTAACACTTTCTCAGTTGAATCTTATATACATAATGTCCTCAAAGTTTTTCTGTAGTGTCGGTTGATTAGTTTCTTCACTTTTGAAAC
Source organism: Parhyale hawaiensis (assembly GCA_001587735.2). Taxonomy (NCBI): domain Eukaryota; kingdom Metazoa; phylum Arthropoda; class Malacostraca; order Amphipoda; family Hyalidae; genus Parhyale; species Parhyale hawaiensis. The sequence continues at coordinate 8,590,030 of LQNS02276621.1, forward strand.
TGTACCAAACACAAGCTATGCTATTACAAATTACCTTTGTTAACCTAGTGTAGCTCTTCATTCATAGCACACCCTGTTTTGGTTAACGCCAGTCCCTTTACCCTATTGAAATTTGCTAAACCCAACAAAGTTCGCCTATTCTCACATACAGTATATCATCTGAGCTACGACCAGTTGTAAACGCCAATGCTCGATATCTATATTAAAGCATCTCCTACACCCTAACGCTCCCAGTTTAATCTAATGCTCAACATCTAACCTGACACACCTCCTCTAACGTAGCATACATCATTAATGTGACGCTGCATAGCTAGCCAAAGGAACCTCAAACTTTACGCCTTTCCTACAATTTAAAGTACTTCATCTAACCTAACGCTTCTCACCTAACCAATCGCAAATTTGCTGACCTAAATCTTCTCATTTAAACTAACGCACGTAACCTAGCACACCGCATCTAACCCAACGCACTTTATCTGACTTCACGAACCTCATCTTACCTAACGTTCCTCATTTACCCAACACTCGTTATCAAAAACTGCTTTATTTATACTCTGTCTATTGTAATGGAGTCAGTCACTGATAATTCATGATATTTGAACGGTTGCCTTAAATAGACTTAATTTCTGTTCTTAACCACTTTTAATAATCCTGACTTTTGTTATTTTTAGAACATTGGTGATGGATTTTTAGCGATCCAAAAAATGTCTGTTTTTAATAATGTATGATCAGCTTGGTGCTTCTTTTCTAATCATTCCCTTTACCTTATGTGCATTCTATGTCATGTGATTTAAGAATACTTATGCAACTTACCTACCTATCTTCTGAAGATGGCAGTCTTCTATATATTTTTTTTGCTTCTATTATCATCATTGCCTGCTTGTTAATATTTCTATTAGAATGCAGAATATCATCATTACTGATATTCGATATCATTCAGAATAGTTTTTCCCCCGTAATTGACTCCTGCATTTGAATAACTGATTCTCCAGTATTTCTAGCTTTTAATTTAATTAATGATTCTGGGTTTAAAGTGGCCTGAGCACCTTGCGTCTCTTAGGCGATTTCCTAATCCGCTTTCAATTCGATTCAAGCAGTAATAACATTGACGTTGATAATAATGGCAACAATATTATTCAAGTTCATTGCGTGATAGGGATCTTAAAAACGTATCGATATCATTTCGATGTTAAAATACTTGTACTATGGATGTCAAGCCAAAAGTTGAACAGTACTGATAAGTCTAAGAAAAAATAACAGTATTAAGAGTAATAGCTATTGCCTCCGCCTAGGGGTTATATTCCTGACTCTTTATCTCTCTGTTTATCAGCCTGTCTCTCGCCAAGATAACTATAAGAGTTATGGACAGATCTTTATGAAATTTACAGGGAAGCTGAGTGTGTTAGGAGAAAGATATGGTTAACTTTTGGCAAACATCCGTTCAACCATTTGTTTTTTTTCTCTTTTTTTATAACATAATTCACACAGTTATGAGCGGATCTTCTTGAAATTCGCAGGATTTGTTGAGAAGGTTACGAAGAACAAGTGACAAAATTTTTGTGATGATCTGTCAGCCCGTTTTCTGTATGACACTATGTTTGTTCTATATTCGTCAAGACATTACTCATAAAGTTATGGATGGATCTTCATAACTTTCATTACTCATAAAGTTATGGACGGATCTTCATAACTTTCAGGAAATGTTACAGATGGTAAAAAACACAAATGACTAAAGTTTGATGATGTTGATTGGTTCGTCCGTCAGCGTGTTTCACTATATATTTATCTTTATATTAGTCAGAACATAACTGAAGAAATCACAAACGGATCTTCAAGAAAATTACAGGACCTGTTATTCATGTCCAGAGGCGTGATTAATAACGAAGTTGATGAATGATGAAGGGAATCCTAGTTTATGGACTAATTACATATTTTGGTTAACATTGCCTTGCTTGGCAGAGCTATGCTCCCGTAGAGTGCTTCTCTACAGTTGTGAGCATAATTAAGGGACAAAAATAAACAATTTCATATCTCAAAAACTGTAAAAGGTTCAACGCTGAAATTTTAACACAAAAGAGGTATTGGGATACCTAATAATGTTCTAAGAATTTATTACGATCCGAAGGATAAGAAAAAAGTTATGTATATTTAACTTATAATTATGAAATTAGTGTGAGCAGAATTAAGGGACACTTTTGAAATATTGTAATTTAAATCTCCAGTAACCCCATTTTCTTGCGTTTCCGAAGAAGAAGAAGACTGCCTACGTCATATGTAAACATTGCAAGTACTGCAAGCAGGGCTACCCGGGAAACAGTTGATAAATCTTTACGCATGAAAATTGTTAATTTACACAAACAAAATCTCAGCATCAGGGCAATCGCAGAACAGGTAAATCGTTCGAAGAGTATTGTTGGAAGAATTGTGAAAGATTATGAAGAT
>LQNS02276621.1:8593550-8605233 GCA_001587735.2 Parhyale hawaiensis
TCTGCTCACACTAAATTCATAATTATAAGTTAAATATACATAACTTTTTTCTTATCCTTCGGATCGTAATAAATTCTTAGAATATTATTAGGTATCTCAATACCTCTTTTGTGTTAAAATTTCAGCGTTGAACCTTTTACAGTTTTTGAGATATGAAATTTTTTATTTTTTTCCCCATAATTATGCTCGCAACTGTATATAGCTCTTACTAACAACATTATTAGTAATTTTATCATAGCTATAATAGTCATAGCAATAACAATAACAAAAATTCTATGATCAATACTAAAAGTAAAATGTAACGACAATAAAGGAAGGAATGGGAAAAAAAGTTTGTTCCACACCGCAATCTTAATTCACTTCTATAGTGCCCATCAGTTTCATTTTGTATTTCACATCTTCCCTTATATTTTACCCTTTTCTTGGACAAAGGATGTGTTACAGACTGGTTTGTATTAGAGACATCATCATAATTTTATTTCTGGACCTTCCCTTCAGTTTGAAGTGAAGCAATTCTTAATTGTCAGAAGGCTGTACTCAGAATGCCTTCATATAATACCGCAAAGAAGAAAATTCCTTGCAGCCAACAGGGTCTTTCATAAGAGGCTAGGGCCCAATTCACATTTAACGAGCACGTAAAAAAAGAGGGAGACTTGCCCGATAAAAGAAACATAGCGGGGGATTCGTTAACTGACTTCAATTCTTTGCTCTTTCTCGGAAATTAACGTCTAATTGATGGTTTTTGAGGTGGTATGGAAGAAACCGCAAGGAGGATGGCTCACATTTCTCTGACTTTTGTACCAATGGACGTTGCAGGGTCAGAGGATGGAGCCAAGTAACAGGAATTCTTTTGTATTTCTGTCGATATAAATGCCTTTCCTACTGCTCTGCCTCTTATTATTAAAAATTAATTAAATGCTACGTAGATTTAAGTTTGGACGCAATTGAGAAGAGCGGAAACAACCCGAAGGTGGCACTTCCTCATTTTTAGCTTTTCCAGGTCAGAAGCCACCCTTTTTTCTAAGCCAGGCTACTGCGCAACGTGCTCCCACCAGCAATATGTAGTAAGTTATATTTTATTTCCTATTAGTAAAACGAGCTGAGGTCGTAGTTGCAATAATTTGGCCTGACGGCTGCAGAAAGGCCGCTGAGCTTCAATAAAAGGGCTGCAGGATGGAGAAAGCTTGAAATAAAACAAATTGCTGCCCAAGAGACTCGCCCAGCTCCGTAAATGAACAATTAACACCGGTTAGAGGAGTAATACCTTGTCGATAACATACACTGGGAATGTGTGTTTGGATGCGTAGCATAGAAGATGTTATATTTGCGAAATATATGGGTGGGTGTATCTTGCCCTTGAAGTTTTAATGCAATTTAGGACTTCATCCAGTGAAACATGTTTCGTTATATTATATAACATGAAGGATCAGCGGTAGGTAAAGGTTTACGTAAAGTTAACCTAACCTAACATTACAACTGAGAATTCTCCCTGCACTGGCCAAGGCCACCTAGAAAACATTGTCATTGTCTAGGTGGCATTGCACTGGCTCGCGCTGCAGACAAATGCCTACTAGACCTACAAGACAGCATAACTGCTTCCAGCCACTGAATATACGAGCTGTGGCATCAAAGATGAAGGCTTATACTATGACAACCACCACCCCTTCTGTTTTCGGTGGTGGCTAGGGTCAGTGTCCTTGCAGCGGACTTTGAGTGTCACAAATGCAGACACTCCACTGCAGAGGGTTATGAAGATTCACCTCCTTGGCAAGAAAATGAACCTCATACTTCGGGAAAAAAAAAAACAGGTCCCTATCCACTTCTCCTTAGCGAGTAGGATTACACTGCACATATTAAAATTGTGACCTGACGTACATATTAAATAAATGCCGACTTTAAAGCATTGATGCATTCACGAGCTTTACTGAAAGAGGTTATAATATTATACAGTTATTTATCGTTTGACGTAGTACAGATCGATGAACAACGGGAGTTTGTTCGTACATAAGAGTATGCGGAGTCGAGTCAGGGCTGGCATTGAGCATCTCAGAACTTTGTACGGACATGGCACCACTAAGTCAACAAAGCGTAAAAGCAGATCGAGCGAGCCAACGCTGCGCTAGCTCCGCCCATTATTGTTGCGAGGACTTTTAGGTCCAGTTTCGTGTACTGACTGTGAATGTAATTCGATGTTGATTTCTTTCACGACAGCTCTACACGCTTCGGGAGGCGTACAGAATATAACACAAACTTTGACTGAATATCTTCAAAGGCAAGAATCCAGAGGTATGTACATAAGCGAGAACTCTTCGTCTATTTATATCACGAGTACTACTTTACCCTGCTTTAGCTCCTTTCAGCCGAGGTCCAGATGGTGCATGGAACGCCACAATTTGGTTCGTTTCTGCTAAAGTACCTCTGAGGACATCTGTCTACTGTTATTATTGTGAAATTGTCAGTGATAATTTGACTCTCATTTGATATCTACAAGTTCATTAAACACTGTGTTGAAATTGTTCAATTTGATGGCACTCACTCTTGGGATTTCGCTTTAAAATAAATTCTCGCTCTGTTTTACCTATTATTATTTATTTGTCGAACGCGGAGAATGCATGAAACAGGCATTTACCGTGCTTTGGAAAACAAGCTTCAAAAATTTATGATGTTTCTAATTCTCATATTTGCGTCTGGGTGACTTCAGCTTGACGTCTGGCGGATTTCATATTGCAGAGCTCCAGGAGGTACTGTCTGATGCTGAGATGATTTTAACAGACGATGACTTGATTTGAAGTGGTACGTATACTCATATTAAAAATAATGACAACAGTGCGATCAGGCTCGATCATATTGCAGTCACCTATAGCAGTGAAATTGGCTTGTATTCTCCAGAGTCTGATTTTCTTTCAGTGTATGTTCAGATAGATATTTCTCATCTGCCACCAAAGCATAAATTAACATCTGTGAGTTTGAATGGATATATTCTGTGAAATTTTAGTGATTTGCTTGAGAAAAGCGCATTTCAGCGCGCTCTCAACGGGCGGCCAGAGCAGTGCTACACTATTGCTGGTACCCTCAATGCCATACCCACGGTAGCAGGGGGCATTGCGCGCTGCGCAATTGTGCAGATCGTACCGGGAATGATCACCAGGCCAGGTGAGCGATCTTTGTGCATGGCGTTCGGCGCCCTGAATCAGCAAATTTACTTTGTGTATAGCTACTGTGGTGGTACTTTCTTTAGAGCCTTAGAGTAGGGGGGGGGGGCGTCGTTGAACCTTCCGCTAATGCGCCATAGTTCTTAGCGACCCGTGATCGGCTACAGCTGTGCTGACTCCTCTGGGTCCAGTTGGCCTATATGCATCTGCCGCACGAACCCGCGCGTGTGGGTCTCCCAGTGAAGGGTGCAGTCAAAGTGGACTTTGTCTTTTCACCTTTGTTCTGCGGATCTTGACTACCTACATAATGTGCAAGAACGCTACATCCTGAAAACGGGTAATGGTGTGTTTGGTAAGCATGAAACAGCTACACTGTGTACTCACCAGCGCATCCATAGCTAGAATTCTCATCTTGCTGCGCTTCATTATAGCAGTCGGGATAGGGCAGGTGGAATCCGTAATGGTCGTCTTCATCAAGAGAAAAATGTTGCAGGCCTCCGCTTCTTGTATGCCAGGAGGGGGTGCAGGCGGAATGAGCAGAAGCTTCGGTCGGACAGTCCTGCTGCTAAATAAGCTAACGGGCAGTCCACTGACTACTGGCTAAAATTAAACGAACTAACCCGAGCGATGATCACATCGCTCGATGGTGTGACAGAGGAGCAAGCAATGGCTGACATGTGGAGTGGACACATTAACAATATTTTAAATTCACTACTTGGTAATGAGAACGAAAAAAAAGTGACCGATGCCTATCACATGATGCGTTGGGCAGATTACTGATGCATTTACGTATGATGAGATAACGCGTGCCTGCAATGTGTTGAAACTTTGTTAGAATATCGGAGCTGATAAAATTCCCCCTGAGGTGTACGAGTAGGCTCTTTCTCGACCGACTGCCTTATTGGCAACTTTGTTCAAGAGATCGCTAAGAAGGCAATACATCCCCAGCTCTGTTACGATAGGTGTAATGAAACCTGTTGTCAAGAACAGAGGTATAAGCGTCACTGATAAGGGGAATTACGGACCAGTTGCGCTTGCGACCGCAGCTTCTACATTATCTAAGTTGTTACTGTGAAAGAAACTGAGCCGTGCTTATAGAGACGACTGACAGTCAATTTGATTTTCAAGTGATGCACGGTGCAGAGATGATAATTTTTACTTCGAAGCAGACAATACGGCATTATCTCTCTATAGCAGTTCGTGCGTGTACTGTATTCGTGTTTCTTGGATGTGAAGAAACCCCCGTTTGGCTCCCACAACCCATTGCTGGCTTTCTGAAGTCCTAGTACAGGAATCAAAAGTGCTTAGCAGGCTGGGAAGTGCCATTCTCTGAGGGCTTCTGTACTATCCACTAATGGCTTGTGACAGAGTAGACTGCTCTCGTAGTGGCTTTTCAATGTTTCTAATGAAGACATTCACTACAAGCTTGATGGTTGTGGAGTTGACTGTTTCAGAGGCGGCTGCTGCCTGCACTATTGCAATCAGTTAGGCTGATGGTATGGTGCTTCTCGCACGTCATCACAGCTCTCTCTGAAAGCTAGTATCCCTATGGGGTGATGGAGCTCAGAAGTTTGATATTGAGTACGACGTGGATAAGACAGTGTGTATGTTGCTGACCCCGCTCAACATCAAGTAGTGTAGGATTCGGCATACATTTATAAGCTATGTGAAGTTAGCCTATGTACACAGCTTTGTGTGTTGGGACACCTCTTTAAAGAAAAACTTGATGATCGGCAGACACTGCACGCAGGTTAGGCGCTTCAATGCCACAGGCAATCTGATATTGAGATGGTTTCATAGCTGCTCTTTGAGTGACAAAATTAAACTATTCAAAACTTATTGAGTGACACGCCAGCAGAAAGTTGAAAGTTGCCTGTAATGATATATTTTGGCGATTAATGAGTGTTACTAGATAAACAGGAAATGATGTCTTTGTTTCGTGTGACGTAGAATGTCTCAATATTCATGCTCGTAAATGTGCAAATAACCTGCAGATGGGAGTGAAAAATTCTGCTCACTCGTTGCTTCGGGGGATATGCTCTCACCAACATTTTCAGAGTTCGGCGCTCAAGCAGCGGTGGGTCAGGATTCTGTACGTTGGCGATGACTTAATGATCGGAATGACCTCGAGCTGCTCTGCTGCTTAAGCTTTTTTGTTGCAGCCCGCAGAAGTGAGCTGCTTTAGCTAATATCTTTCCTCTTTATTTTGTTACTGTACCTTTTTCTAACCGCCTAATTTATACGATGATGCACTACTGAAGGTGCAGCAGACCTATATGAGAGCCTGTTATAATGGCGATGACTGAGTTTCTGATTGAAATTTGTATCATTATTATTATTATCATTAGCCCCTTTACCAAATAAGCTATTATTCTGACAATCTTGAAGATGCTTTTCAACCACCCGGTAGAGGTGTAAGCAAGACCCATTGACTAATCTTCTGCCGAACTACAATAAATTAATCTTACTATCTTTTATCACTTTCGGTTCTAAGTGAGAACAAACTGTCTAGTGCTAGTGTTTGCAGGTGTAGGCGGAGTGTTTTCATGTATTTACCCTGTGTGTGGCCTCCTCATTACGATCAGTGGATCAGTTAGCTTGTGTAATAATGTTGTGTACCATGAACTTTTGGTTGTATTTGTTAACCAACTGTGTACTTAGTTAAAGTTATTATTATTATTTGGTTTTGATAAAAACTCACAGGTAAAGCGCATGCAAGTTGATGTTGGCACCATTCACGAGACTTATTCACATCTGCCAGTTAGCAAGAGGGCCTGCACTAGTCTCTAAACCCTCCGATAACGTCCCGTCTAACATCTTCAAGAACGTTATTTTCGAAAACGAACCCGTTTAAGTGAATTAAATTGGAAGATTAATCTGCTTTTTGAAAACTCAGGGATAGGAAGTTCGCCTAACTTTTGTTTTTTTTTATACTGAATTTACTTTCAGCTGTCTCTGGGGACGAAACGAAGAGATGCTTCGTTGGCGAAGGAGATCGAGAAGACGAGAATGCTACTATGCAAGGGAATTGCTCAATTCACTTAACAAATTAGTAAATGGAGAACTGCAGTTCTTAGCCGGGGAATTGCTCAATTTGTCTTAAACTTAAGTAAACGAATATGCCTATAATACTTAGAGATCACTCGATTGATTATTGTGATATGTGATGTAAATTGGGAAATTGAAATGAACAATAACGCTCTGTAGCACATTCGCTTCACTTAGTGAAGATGAAGCTAAATGATTGTAATCCCATGCAAGGGAATATACTGGTGATGATGATGTTCAGTGGAACTTGAAAATGATGCGTAACTTTGGGCATGATAATTGAACTTTTTCCCAGAAATTATCGCAGAGAAGTGACTGTGATTTTGAGCAAGAGAAATTCCGACTATTATTCTGGTATGGACTTGTTTTTAGAAAATTATTGTAATTTTGAGCATAGGAGATGCACAAATATTATTATTATACAGATTTGCAGTTAGAAAACGAGTACAATTGCGTACGTCGAAAATAAAGTCTTCTAACGACTTGCAAATGGAAGACGTGCGATGCTACATACTCTGCTGAGACGAAATGCTGATTCTCTCAAGGATTTGAATTACTCATAGTAACCTGACTCTGAAATCTGTGATATTTTAGTGGATTTGCTTAATGCTTTTGATAGCAAGACATCCGATGAGAATTTGCAAATGAAAAGTAAATAAACTTGTCGACATGATAATGATGCATTTGCTTTCATTGCATTATTAGCTCCGCTGACTAAGCTATGTTTTTGTTGAGTTTGTCTGTGTGCTCGTCTCTTTGGTTGTTTGTTTTTCTGACTGTCGCGAAGATAACTCAAAAAGTTAGAGACGGATCTCTGTGAAATTTACAAGGAATGTCAGACAGGTTAGGCGTAGCAGATGATCAACTTTTGGCGAAGATCCGTTCAAGCGTTTGTTTGTCTGCCTCGTCACTCAAAAATAATGTCAACGGATTTTTTTAGAAAAATTGCACGGGCTGTTATGTATATCACGAGATGTAAATAACAAAATTTTTGTTATGATTTATTTTCCGTTTGTTTGTTAGTCTCAATGTATGATTTTAGGTTTGTTAATATAATAGCACAAAATGTTATGAATGGCTTTTGATGAAACTTACAGGTATCCTTAGAAATAGTAAGGACATTAATGATTAACTTTTGGTGATGATCAGTTGATATCTTTGCGTTTTTGACTAATGTTTGTCAGGAATATAAATAAACTAGAGCACTCTGAGAGAGCATACCTCCGTCAAGCGAGGCAACGGCAGCAAAAATTTAAATTGGCTCTCAAACTATAATTTTCTTTGTATAAACTCCAAAATCAAATTATTCGTGCCTTTTAATTGTAATAACAGCTTGTGAAATTTTCTTGAAGATCCGTTGACAACGTTTTGAGTTATAATGCTAACAAACGTTATGACAAACATGAGTCAAACATCCAAACGAACAAAACGATCTGCACAAAAATTTGATCATTTATGTCCTTTACCATTAAAAACAACCCTTACAGATTTCCTAAAGATCCATTCATTTTTTGACTTATTGTGCTAACAAGCATAAAATTAAAAACAGTGACAAACGAACGAACAAACAGATCATTACCAAAATTTGGTAATTTACTTTATGTTTCATACCTAACAACTTATGTGAATTTGATAAAAATCCATTCATAATTTTTTGAGTTATGGCATGGAAAAAAATGAATGAGACAAACAAACAAACAAAAAAAAAACAAACAAACAAACAAGCAAACAAACAAACAAACAAACAAACAAACAAACAAACGGATGGACTTATCTTCACTAAAAGTTAATCTTCTGTTTCTCCTAACATACCTAACAATCCCTGTTAATTTCGTCCAAATCGATACATTACTTTTTGAGTTATCTTGGTGACAAACACGACGAAAATATAACCTCCTTGGCGGAGGTAAAAAGTTATGAACTTATCTTAAAAAAAAAATGCAAACTAATGCTGTCTAAAAGCACAAATGACCAGACTCTGGTACTGACAAAAAGGAAATATAGTTTCAAAACAATTTGAATTTTTCGTTAACGGTACCTTGCTTGGTGAATATTTGTGCTCTCAGAGGGCTCTAGTTTTTAAGGGTTGCTTTGTTTGTCCCTAGCATATGAATGTACTAATTCTTATCGATATACGATATATGATATAAAGTAGCTACATATAACTCTTGCATGGATTGACTGTGGAAAAAATAAGCAGTGAAGTATGTTAACTTCTTGACTTCCTAATGGATAGGTCACCCTGAAGTGTCGTTATTCCAGGCACTGGAGGTGTCTGTGTAAATTTCTCTTTCACGGCTCTGCCATGTATTTTTTTACTCCATACGTTGAGGACATTAAAAAAGTTGGGTAGAACCTTTGCAACTGGTATACTTTTGAGGGGGCACGGGAAGATACAAAATAATCAATTGCGGACTGATTTTGCTGAAACTTGCTTAAAATATGTGTCTTTGAAAAAGAAACATATTTTGTTCCCACAACTTTTTCTATTTAGGTCTTATTTTTTGACATAATGGGGTTTATATATAAATATATATATGTATGTATATTTATGAAATTTCGAACGAATTGAACTCAATGAATTTTTATGTTGGAATAAAAACATTCACAGTTCTGGAATCCTTGAAACTTTCTTAATAAACCCATAAAGCTGGATTCTCCATTTTTGCCCTGATAATATTTTTTATCACAACTCAAAACCGAATCTTTTTATTGTGTTTCCCTATATTTTAGTTAGCGATTGAAACGAAATAGAAATGGAAAATCCAGCTGTGATAAAAAAATATTATGAGAGAAAAAATGGAGAATCCAGCCAAATAGCTTCGTTAGAAATGTTTCAAGGATTCCAAAACTGTGAATGTTTTTATTCCAACATGAAAATTCATTGAGTTCAATTCGTTCGGAATTTCTAAAATATACATATATATTTGTTTTTTTCAAATCCGTACTGATATATAAGCCCCATTATCTCAAAAATAAAGCCTAGATCGAAAAAAGTTGTATGAACAAAATTTGTTTATTTTTCAGAAATACATATTCTGAGCAGGTTTCAGAAAAATCAGTCCGTAATTGATAATTTTGCACCTCCCCATGCCCCCCCCCCCTCAAAAATGTACCACTTGGGCAAGTTCTACCCGACTTCTTTTAATGTCCTCATCATGTGGAATAGGAAAATACCTGGTAGAGCCGTGAAAGAGAAATTTACACAGACACCCCCCAGAGCTTGGACTACATAGAAAGAAAGGACAAACTTGCTGAATTTTTTTCAGCATTTACAGTATAATAAAACCGATGTGTATTCAATTATCCATTGTTTGTCACTCTTTAACAAATTAGATAGGCGAAAATTCAGGGGCCGAAGACGGTATGTTGGATACGGAGGTTGCATTTGGGCGCTTCAGCTTAGTGACCTGAGCTCGCCTACATCAAGGAGCTTCAATAGAGAAGGAGGGAGCCTTGTAGCCCAGTTACAGACTTGCCAGCGAGTCAACAAGATCTCTTATAGCTGTGAGACGCTCATTGGTGGAAAAGACGGGGAGCACTGTGTTTCACGGGGGAGCAGCAGACGAACCGAGTTACTGATATGCGATTGGTGCTTACGCGACTGGTTGCAGCCATAAGAGACTCTTTACTGATTTGCGATTGGTGCATAGGACAACCAGCTGACAGCCATAAGAGACTCTTGAGCTTCAGCGGGCTAGGCTACTGGCTCCCTCCTTCTCTATAATACAAGCTCCTTGGCCTACATGACTGTGTCTACACATGTTCATTGTTCAACGGTGCTACGGGTGATGTCACTTAACTACGCCTCATGATCAAGAACTGCTGAAATTCAAACAATGGAGACATCGCAGGCTTAGTCTGATTTGTACGAGTATTAGTTTCTCCATACATCGAATCAAGGTAAAGTATCGGACGACCTTATGTCTGAATGCACTTCATGCATTGCCGAAGTTGAAATCGCAGCACTGAAGATATCTGAATCTTCCATTGGCACTCTCATGCATCTTGATTCGTAGTTTCTTCCCACAGATGATTTCGTTGCTTCAGCTACTCTCTAAATTTAATTTAATGGTCGATGAAACAGCTTTCGCTAAGCAAAAACCATTGGACCTGTATAGGTTAGCCTGCCGTATCCACAATACCGAATCTGAGCTATTGTAGATGCGCACCTTTATCATTGTGTGCTGCAGCAGACACACCCAGGCTGCAAACCTATAAGAGCGACCAAGGAGTATTGTCGCTAGCTCATTCCCAGGTGCGCGCGTGGTGAAGCATTATCCNTATTTAACACTGGACTGCATGTATAATTTATTTACGGCTGAAATTTCGTAACTACGTAAGTGCTCGAAATGACTTTCTCCAATATTATAATATGTCAATAAATAGCAAACTGCATCATGTCTAGCTACTTGTTGCCCTCAATGTTCGTACATAAGAGTCAGGGCTGGCACTGAGCATCTCAGAACTTTGTACGGACATGGCACCACTAAGTCAACAAAGCGTAAAAGCAGATCGAGCAAGCCAACTCTGCGCTAGCTCCGCCCATTATTGCTGCGAAGACTCTTAGGTTCAGTTTCGTGTACTGACTGTGAATGGAATTCGATGTTGGTTTCCTTCACGACAGCTCTACACGCTTCGGGAGGCGTACAGAATACAAACTTTGAGTGAATATCTTCAAAGGTAAGAATCCAGAGGTATGTACATAAGCGAGAACTCTTCGTCTATTTATATCACGAGTACTACTTTACCCTGCTTTAGCTCCTTTCAGCCGGGGTGCAGATGGGGTTCTACAGGCCACTCGTCGCGTGTGAAGGTGTTTCTGCTTTGAATGTTTAGCGGGAGAGCCGTCACCAACTTACAATATCCCCTTACCACAAGTAATCCTTTATCAGGCACTTTTAGTATGATTGAAAATCCAGTAAATACTTGAACTTTTCAGCTATGAAGCTAGTGCCGATTTGAAGATGGTGCGACGTTTTCTCGAACATCCTCGCGCCCGCCCGGTGCATTAAGTATTATAATGCATGTTCCTGGTAACTGTGTCACCGCTATTTCTGATCGGAACTCACATTTGCAAGTATAACCAGCACATTTTAAGCCTCTGGTCTCAATTTGCTCACTTACAATAATAGATTCTTTCCTGAATTTTTCAAAAATTTCCGTAGCCGCTATGGCGAAACGCAACCCAAAGGCATTCTATAAATATGTAAATGAAAGACGACTCAAAAATGAAACCTTAGGTCCGCACAAACGACCTGACGGTGAAATCACCAATAGCCTAAGAGACAACGCCACAATCCTGAACGACTATTTCACCTCTGTATTTACTGTTAAAAATGCTACGAATATTCCTGAACCAGCACCGATACAAGTTGCTCCAATTAACGCCTGTGTTTTCACGGAAATCGAGATCCTTCAAGAACTCACCCACCTAAATGTGTACAAATCCACCGGCCAAGATAATCTTACTCCCCGTGTAC
>LQNS02276621.1:8622045-8633301 GCA_001587735.2 Parhyale hawaiensis
CTAGTTGGACATATCAGCAACAGAAGCACTAGTCAGACATATCAGCAACAGAAGCACTAGTCGGACATACCAGCAACAGAAGCACTAGTCGGACATACCAGCAACAGAAGCACTAGTCGGACATACCTGCAACAGAAGCACTAGTCGTACATACCAGCAACAGAAGCACTAGTCGGACATATCAGCAACAGAAGCACTAGTCGGACATACCAGCAACAGAAGCACTAATCGGACATATCAGCAACAGAAGCACTAGTCGGACATATCTGCAACAGAAGCACTAGTCGGACATATCTGCAACAGAAGCACTAGTCGGACATATCAGCAACAGAAGCACTAGTCGGACATATCAGCAACAGAAGCACTAGTCGGACATACCAGCAACAGAAGAACTAATCGGACATATCAGCAACAGAAGCACTAGTCGGACATATCTGCAACAGAAGCACTAGTCGGACATATCAGCAACAGAAGCACTAGTCGGACATACCAGCAACAGAAGCACTAGTCCCATATATCAGCAACAGAAGCACTAGTGGGACATATCAGCAACATGCTGTTAACTGCAAGAAATTCAAGGTCATAGACTCAACATTAGAGGCAGGGGCGAGATTTACCCGTTTGCTACAGGGAAGCCCATGGCAAACATGCAACTGCTACAGAAGGATCAAGAACATAAAAAATTCATTGGAATAAATCCAAAAAAACACAAGCAATGGTATGAGCTACCAGGGAAGCATAGCGGCGCTCAAGGCATTAATGCACTTGAGGCAAGTGTTCAAAAGTGCCAGAGAGCTTGCGCGAAACTCAAGTAAGGCCGGCTGCCCACTTACAACTTTCGTTGCCGCTAGCAGCTTAGAGGCAACTCAACTAATCCGTGTACGTAGCTACGGCACGGCTTCAGCTTGCATAAAATTTAACTACTTCAAAAATTTTCAAATATTTCAGTCGCTACTGCAATTTTTAGACCCTAGCGAGTGGCAATGTTGAACTTACAACGATCGCTCTTAATTATGAGCGGTTTGGGTTCACAATGATTGATATTTTAAGAATTACAGCACGATGTTCATAGAGGTCATGCTGAAGTCATGGCCATGACTGCGCAGTCGGATAAGCAATGTTGCACCTAGACTGCTAGCGGCAACGAAAGTTGTTAGTGGGCAGCCGGCCTAAGAAATGCGGTAAAATAAGCTACAAGATGTACCAGCTAACTAGAGCAAATCTGAAGGCTTTAATGTAGTAGAGGCAATAGTTTTGACGTTCCAGTGAATCAAAGAGGAACTAAAGGCAGTAACGAACTAGAGTCAATAGTTTACTTGTACCGGTGAATTAAAGACAATCTCATGGCAGTAATGCACTGCAGGCAGTTGCAAAGTGTACCAGTAAATTCAAGACATTAATGCACTAGAGGCGGAATGCGCCCATCGGTTATGAGATACAGCATTGCCTCTCACTACAGCGGCAGCAGCTGATGAGGGCCCCAACAGTTCGTTTCAAGCGTCGCTTTGGATTAAACGCCCACAATTCATACCAATGACAGGCTGGCATTTAATAATTAGAGAGCAGCCGCTGTAATTTGTGTTGGTAAGTTCATAATACAAGCGTGCGATGGCAGTTTGTGTCTCGCACTGGATATGCAAAGTGATAATTAAAGTGTAATTGGAATGAGACTGGCAACGCCTCTTGTCTCTGCTCAATAGGCATAATAATTGGTAACTATAGTGTAATTATATCACATAGGTAAGTTTCCAGCAAATATTTTGGGAAAACCTACAATTTCATGCTGTCAACGGTAGTGCAGACTCAAACGTATAGCATTTTGTAACGCTAGTTTTGTTGACCTGATTTGAGTGCACTTAAGGCATGAATACATTTTTGAGTATTAAATGTTACGCTTCATATGAACATTTTCTTGTAACTGGTCTGACATTCAAATAGTTTTCTTTTGTTTTATCGGAGCTCATCGTGCCGATGACTACCGAGGATCTCAGAAAAAGATAATCCAAGTTTAATAATTTATTATTTGAATTCTGCTCTACTCGTACATATTTCATAGCCATGGTAATAAAATTTAGAACAAGAGCTTTCAAATGAGACTAGTACACGACTTTTTACTCTACCGGATAGATGAATAACAGCTGCATAACTTTATGTCATCGAAACTGCATTGGTGCACTTCATGATCCTTGTCACTGGTGCCCATTCACTGTTATTATGCGTTTGACTGGATTAAAGATGTTATTGTGAAATATTCTCTGATGATGATGCTTGCTTTGCCATGAATGGGAAAGTGAACACGCACAACGTTTTGCATTATGCCCCAACTGGGCAAAATCCAGAATAAAATTTTGATCGGAGCATAAGCAGGGAAAAAATCACAGTTTGGATTGGAATTTGTGGCAGCGGATTACTCGTTGTACCCTTTTTCTTTGCGGCTAATGTGGATGGCCAAGTATATCTGCAGATGATCCAGCAAGAGATCATTCCCCAGATGCAGATGCACTTCAGGCGTGAGCAAAATGGCGTGTTCCGCTCTGTTCGGTAGGCACAAGACGGGGCACCAGCTCACCGCGGCATCGCTGTCCGTCATCTTCTCAATGCACTTTTCAAGGATCGTGTGGTAGCATTGCACCACCCTGTTGAATGGCCCCCCAGGTCACCTGATCTCACCCTGCGATTTCTTCTTGTGGGGGTATCTGAAAAACAAAGTTTACACCACAGTACCACATAACCTGGAGGATTTGCTGGATCGAATTCGCAGAGAAGTGGATGATCTCAAGAACAATCCCGGCGTGATCAGGCGAGCAGTTGGTGACGTGCGACGGCGATGTGAGCTTTGCTTGCTTGGAAATTAAGAACAGTTGTACCTTTATCATGTTTGTATCAATGGTTATTCGTATTAAATGTTTTTATCAATGATTAATCATATCGAAGTCCATATCAATGAAGTGCACCAATGCAGTTTCGATGATATAAGTTTATGTAGCTGTTATTCATATATCCGGTAGAGTAAAAAGGCGTGTACTAGTCTCATTTGAAAGCTCTTGTTCTAAGTTTTATTACCTTGGGTACTAAATATGTATGAGTAGAGCAGAATTGAAATACTTAATTATTAAACTTTGACTACCTTTCTTCTGAGACACCCTGTAGAAGCGAGCTGATTTTGCACTACATAGAGAATAATGGTTTCAATCAAACGAAGGCGCTAGGGACTGATGAGATAAAAAAGTACGAGCTTTTAAATTTCCTCTAAATAGACCAATTTTAGCTTTACTTTTTCTTTTTATATCACGGAAATGCATCGATTTAGCACTGGAATTTCATGGTAAAGCTGAATATATTAGACTTTTTCTACTTATTAACGTGTAGAAGCTATTTTAATGGAAGAACTGTGTGGACACCACCCTCAGAATTGTAGAGTGAAACTAACTGTATCAGAATTCTTTCCACTTCTCACATTGTAGAAGTGCTCTTCACTGGAAAAGGAAGAAGAAGAACAAAAAAAAAAAAAGAAAAAGAAGAATTGTTACAGTTCTCAAGAGGTCAACGTTAAGCTCACTATATCAGACCTAGTCCACCAGGTCGCTGAAAATGACGGCAAAGACATACTTCCACACGTTTTCAGTATATGTGCAGGTTTGTGGTAATTGTATTTCGGGGAATCCTACTTTTTTTAAAGTAGCTCTAGCAGCTGCCGTTAGAGCAGCTTATTTCTGATTATGAACGCTTTTTTTTGCATAAACTGGTACTAAGAAACTGAATTCAATTATGACACTTGTCAGAGGTATCCTAGACACAAAGGAACATGCAGGTGGAGCTGGTTCTGAACCATATTTTGCAAAAAAAGTATTACTTCGAGCATATAAACTCCAGCACCTGCAGGCAAAGCAGCAGCGACACGAAATATATGTAGAGTAAGACGCTCCAATAAAGATTGTGCCAAGTAATTGCACAAGGCATGCCCGCCTGTCAGAGATAACGGTGACGAATTTGTGATGATATTTTTTCCGTAATTACGTTGCTAAAAAAATTCTATGAGAAGGATGCCATGTAATTGCCAACTCAAAGGATCATGGCACTTGAGGACCCGCGCTGTCAAAAGTGACAGCGATGAATTTGTGATGACCCTTCTGCATTGCTCATACTTTTGTTACTAATGTGCTTAACAATGACACGCTGCAACGGTCAATTCAAACGATTGCAAGGGATGAGTGCTCTCTGTTTCAAATCGTCTGAATAATACACTTATTTCTTCCCTGAGATGGGATGCAATAAAAAAATTTTAATCAGCAAATTCTCGAGACCCATAAATTTAATTCAATGGCCTCGTATCCAGTATACGCAATGACATAATTTCAGCACATCGCAATTTTTGCCCGAAAGCGAAACTGTAGTGAAAGCGTGTAGTGAAAAGAAAACTACTTTTTATGAGTTTTATTCATTATTTACTCAATTTTCCATCTTGAACTGAAAGCAAATCTATTTCGATGTAAGGGGAAAATAAAAATCAGCCTCTTTTAGTGCTAAGAGAAGCTGTAAATATCTTCAGTGTTTGAATTTCAACGTTGGCCGAGTGAGAAGGATAGAAAATTCTCACTTCGGTCAACTTCTGTAACATGGGTTAATTTTTGCCTATTAGAATCTATGAGAACAGAGAACAATCTCCAACTTGTTCTCCTTTTGCGCATCTATGCAATACATATATAAATATATATACACACTACACACACACATATATATATATACAATACATATATGTATAAATGCTAGATTACTTTCGCTGTCAAAAATGACTGAGATAAATGGCTGAAGCAAGAATTCTACGTCAAAGCAAAGACAGCCAGCAGAAAGAATTGTGTCCACTGCCCCTTGAATATTATCGCTTTGTCTGTGCTTTGTGGAACAGCTACTGATATTATACGTCGTGAGGTGAGGGCAAATATATATTTCGATGTATGGAGAAAGTGATCAAATCAAATTCCATAACCGCGCTAAGAGAAGCTGAAAATATCGTAATTTTTCCGATGTCAAGAACTGTTGCAAGTAAGAAATGCATTCACATAAAGGGATAAGGATTTTACTTCTGCCACTTTCTGCAACCTGGTCATCGATCTGCATCAAAATGTAACTTAATTACAAAATCTGCAACCTGGTCTATTTTTCGCCTATCTTTTGCCTTAAGAGCGTGACACGAAACATTCATATATATAAATCTATAAGGATATAAATTCTAAATACACTAGAGTGCCCGCGCTGTCAACAATGACAGCGAAGAGTTTGTGAAGACCCGTCTTGTGTTGCCTGTAGCATCATCGCAAATATATTATGGCAGAGCCTTACATCATCTATAAAAGGGAGCTACCAGTCTAGGTAGAACCGCGTGTTGACAGGACATGTGCTTTATGATTTCTCAGGTTATTACCTATTTATGGTAGACGGTTGAGCTCCATTTTATATATGTAAGGCCCTTAAAACTTCCTTGTTTAGGGTGCTGCGCAACTGCCAATTTGAATTAGGAAACCAAACAGATACGGGTGCAAGGCTGAACAACACCCAGCTTCTTTCGGTGATACACAAAAAAGCGACGTTTTTGCCCGCAGTCGATATTGCTTCTAATAAATACAGACCTCTGTATCCAAGATACTCAACGGTGGCATATAACTCGGACTCGGAAATTTTTTTCCTCTAAAGAAAGCTTGTTCTGTTGAAAAAAAAACAAAATAAGTGGAGAAAATAATTTGCTGCTGAGAAATCATGGTGGTCTTTACGCGCCTGCTGACCGCTCAAGAATATCTTACCATTTGCCTCGATAATATACAAAATAAGAGTATCAGCTGAAGTTTGGATGAAGTAAAGCTCTGAAGAGAGAACACATCACGATGGAAGAGATTATTTAGAGAAGCTATACGCATCTACATCGAGTGGACTTCAACGTAGTCAAAGAAAGTCCGGAATGCAGATATAGCTACTGTTCGAGTGCGATCATCTGCAAGCTGGAATATTTTCTACCTATCAGTTTTCTATGAAGATTAGCAGGATGACCACAGTCTTCAAGCAGATGAATACACTGTTGAAACCAGGAAGCCCAGAAATAATTTTGCCTATCTATTTCGTTAAGAGCGTGACACGAATCCTATAAATAAATAAATAAATAAATAAGTAAAAATATAAATATATAAACACACGACGGCCATTCTTAGTATTAGATAAACAAATAAACACAGGACGGTGTTTATTATATTGTTTGACACTAGTGTACCTGGCCGTCAGAAATAGCGGCAAAATTTATAAAGATGCTTCTTTATTGAGAAAATTTCGTTACTAAGTTGATCCAACTGTCACTTTAAAGGCCACATTATAGGTCTAAATTCTGCTGTAAAGCGTAAATCTCTCTTTCCTTCGGTGACTTATAGAAAAATGATAGTTTACACGCTGTAAGGCATCGCTCGTAATGTAAATATGAACTTAGTAATACAGATACTCCATTATATCATCTAACTTGAAGTTTGGTTACTTAAATTAAAAAAATCATTGCTGTAATGCAATCCTCGTGCCTTTCTTCCTTCTCCTGTACCCTGAAGAATATTTACCCATTGCTTCGCTCATTATCTACTAACTTGATCGTGTATTCGGTATAGATGAAAATTGGATGCTTATCAGGACGCATTAAAGCGCAAAGAAAAAATGTTGATGCATCCACCAATTGAATTTCAGTATCGGCAAAACAAGAAGAGCATTTATATGTAAAAATAAAATGTCTGCGCTGTCAAAAGTGACAGCGAGAAATATATGATGACCCTTCTTCATTGATCATATGTACGTTACTTATATGCTTCTGCAGGATACGCTACAACGGTCAACTCAAATTGGCATATGATATGCGTGCTCTCTTTCTCAATTCATCTGCGCACACTCTTTACTTCTCTTAGATAACATGCGAAAAAAAAAATCATAGATGAAAGCAGTAAAGCACCACTGAGTTTAATTATTTTCCCAGTCACGTATCCAGTATATGGAATATAAGGATACTTCAATAGATTCAAATTTTTGCGCTGAAGTGACAACAGGTTCGTCAGTGGAAGAAAGCAAGGTGGAAAAAGTAACTGCAGTGTCTACTACACCGTGAGTAATCGCATTTCCTGTGCTTTGTTGATCATCATCATCAATTGGTACGTCGTGAACTGATAGCTAATATAGCTTCAAGATATGAAGAAAATAATAAAAATCAGACTCCATGGCAGCTTAAGAGAAGCTATAGATATCTATATTGTTTGGATTTCAACGTTGGCTGAGTAAAAAGTGCATTCAAATGTAATATAAAATGCGTCTGCCATCATCTGCAGCTTGGTCTGTTTTCCACCTATCAGTTTTCAATGAAGAGTTACAGGATGGTCACCTTCTCTATCTAACCTGGCCTAAATTTCACAGATATGCTGTCTTAAAGCGTGATGGAAAGCAGGCAGATAAACAGCATAACAGATAAATACGCATCGGTCCTTACTATATTGTAGATTACTCTACTTTTGCCATCATCTGCAACCTGAACTATTATTTGTCCCATAGTTTATATCAGAGTTTGACACGATGGCCAGTCTCCAACCTGGCCTAAATTTTGCTCGTTTATTTTTTTTGAGCGTGACAGAAAATGGATCGATAAATAAAGAGATGTGCAGATAAATATACAATGATCTAATTACACGGTAGATGAACATATAAACACACGACGGTTTTTATTTAAGAGTCTGATGAGCGTTTTCAGCTTCACTTCTGATGAGTAGCGCAACCCTACTATACCTTCGGCAACATACATAGAAATTTAATCTTTTTTTTTTGCCAGGTAGTCGAACAGAAAATAAAAATATCGGTTGGCATCATAGATGCGCCAGGATACCATATTAGCCGAAATTTTTTTCGCTTAAGTGAAAGTGAAAAGCTAATGGAAGAATAATTACCTACGCCAAGGAAGTTATACTTTTGTTGGAGTATGTCTATATACTTGTCTATCTTGTGGTCACCAAGATAACTCAAAAAGTTATTGCCGGATCGTTACAAAATTTACAGATATTTTTAGTACGGTAATATTAATAGGAACAGATGATATACATTTGGTCGGTATCCAACCTACCGTTTATTTATCTGCCTCTTCTTATTTGTAACATAATTTGAGAAGTTATCGAGTCATATCAACGAAATTTGCACGAATTGTTAGAAATGTCGTGCCCTGGAGCGGGGTTGAGGCACGCCCATAACACCGATTCATATTTCCATCTTAATCCAGAATAAATTAAGATTAACTTGTTGGGTTCATGTACACTGACATTCCAGAGCTACACACTGATACACGATCAGCAATTGTTGACCAGGCAATTCTGGCGGGTACCTGAGTGTAACTGGAAGGATCTGACATTAAAGTTATAGACTTTTTCTGATGGCGTACCTCAGCCGTAATATAGCATCAGGCAATATTTCAGGGCTTTCCCAGCCTAAGAGACTGGATGCCAGTGCATTCCTACGACATTTTTTTTCTTAATTCTATCATGTAACAAATACGATGTATGTTAACGATGTATGTTATGGCCCTAGCACAATTTGTTTCGTCTGGACTTGATTTATAATTAGTTAGTTATGGCCGGTATTGGTATCTTCAGTCCAGTGGTACGCCCGCTCCGGCAAACGCGTGGGCTAAGAATGGGTAGTTTTTGTTCTGATTAGAGATAGGTAACTTTATTTGAAAAGCAACAAGGAGAAGAATGGGAAAGTAAACCTAACTCGATCATAAACAACACCATGAATTTGATTTGGCAACCGACACGTATATAACAGCAATTTAGTTATTCATATTTTCGTGCATAAAGTGGCATACAAACGTGTCAGAGTTACACCAAGTAATGAAAACCAGTTTTTAGTTATAGATATCGTATACACAATGTTGCACAACAGAAATCCATTAATTAGAGCAGGTCTTCTCGAATCTACAACCACAATGAACGGCATAAAACTGTCATACTTGAATTCTTACAAACGCTACACTGTTACTCTACCTTACAATACACTAATATACTCAGTATTAGAATGACGGTGATTCTCTTAGTGGAGCAAACTAGCGTCATTACTTCCTATAAATCTTCATTACATTATTAACCTAATTCGTATTCGGAACTACTTACTAGCAACTGACACTACCTACTAAGGACACTGCTTAACACATTCTTAGCACCTAAAGATCTGCGAGATGAGAGGGCAAATCTAGCTACCCAAACTACTTGTGCGCAGACCTTCTAGAATGGCAGAGACGCTGTGATGAGGGCGAGAGTAGGACGGTCCGAACTGATGCGAAGACAAGGGTTTATATAACTGTGGATCGGGCCACGGCTTACTGCTACAAGTCTCTTGGGGGAATTCTACAGCGAATACATTGAGGTTACGTATCCGTCGTAAAGCCCTCCGCCGTGCGTCACTAGCTGCTTGGCCTCTTAACTTTCAAGGAATGCATTTTGAAGTTACATGCAAGGATTGTATTTTAAAGTTACATGCAAGGATTGTATTTTAAAGTTACATGCAAGGATTGTATTTTAAAGTTACATGCAAGGATTGTATTTTAAAGTTATATGCAAGGATTGTATTTTAAAGTTACATGCAAGGATTGTATTTTAAAGTTATATGCAAGGATTGTATTTTAAAGTTACATGCAAGGATTGTATTTTACAGTTATATGCAAGGATTGTATTTTAAAGTTATATGCAAGGATTGTATTTTAAAGTTATATGCAAGGATTGTATTTTAAAGTTACATGCAAGGATTGTATTTTAAAGTTATATGCAAGGATTGTATTTTAAAGTTATATGCAAGGATTGTATTTTAAACTTATATGCATTGTTCATATGGCCCACCTTGTTTACTGGCCAGCCGGATGCATTTGAGCAGCTGACCTCGTCAGAAGTCACTCACACCACGTATGTATCTGTTAAGTACACACGCATTAGACAGCAGAAAACTTGCTGAAAGTATCTAGAGTAACCTACTTTATAGCTAGTAAAGTTATAGAAATGGAACACGCCTATACTAAGAGAACAAAGCATGTATAGATTTCACTAGCACTGTTAATAACTATGTCTGCAAATACAGTGAGAAAACTGTTTACATAGATGTTATTGTTTCGATTTTTCAGCCACTATTTACCTCTAATTCACATGATATAAGGGGGCTACGACATGGATATGTATTTCAGAAAGCAAAGGAAATCAGACATAAAAAATTTTCATAATCAACATCATGTAGTAGCTAATTATAACAGACCATACGAAATATGAAATTTAAACGAAATCTTAAGTCATACAACTCCACAACAAAATATATGCGCAACATTTCTGTCTCTTGCCATAAAATACTTCTTTGCTATAGAATGTAGTCTTACATTGTGAATTTCAAATGCTGCAGGCATTTCTACATTGTAATGTTATTTCTGGTGACCAATACTAATGTTTCTAGCTTGTCTGTTCATCTACCGATAACAGCACCAGAGGCAGCTGATACGACAGAAATGTTACAAGAAGTAAGTGACCAAATTTTTTAATGATGCTCTGTTTATCTGTTCGGCCCTTTGTCACTACGTTGGTTTTTTTGTTTATCATTAACGTGACCCAAAAAAGTTATGATCGCATCTTCTGAATTTTGCAGGGATGGTTAAAATGGAAGTTGGAACTTTTCGTGCCTTGAGGCATCGGCAGGATATCTTTAAACTTGCTTAACCAAATAAGTTCAGTATTGGGCTTTAAAACAGAATTGTGACCTTTTAATCACAGCGCATCTGATAGATACAGTGTATGGCTTCAGTAGCTAGATGAGCAGTTTTCTCTTCTGAACAACTGTAGTGCATCTGATAGATGCAAGGCACAACCTCAGTAGCCAGCCAGATGTAAGCAGCCTCCCTTGTTTAATGGCAGCAATGCATCTGATAGGCACAGTGCTTGGTCTCAGTAACCAGATGTAAGCAGCCTCCCTTTTCGAACAGCAACAGAGCATCTGATTGCAGCCCTGCATGGCCTCCGCCGCAGAAGTAAGCGACTAGACCCACATGTCACAGCGGCGCGGCTGCCACAAGCCCGGCCGTGAGGGTGCCATTGTGCTCCACGTCTCACCAGTCAAAGTGATATGGGCTGCCACAACAAGAAGGATTGGCATCAACTTCGAGCCAAAAAAGGACGCCGAAATTCTATGGAAGCAAATCTGGCATCGCTTCGGAAAGAGGTCGTCCAG
>LQNS02276621.1:8643788-8673434 GCA_001587735.2 Parhyale hawaiensis
AAAAAATTGCAAGGTACCCCACTTTTTTTTTTACATTTTGAAATCTGAATTTTCTCCTATGTTATTCCCATAGAGCGTGACAGGAAAGATATAAATATATAAATAAATAAATAAATAAAAACATAAATAAATAAAAACACGACGTGAATTATTATATAGTAGATGTTGAAATTATAGTGTTTGATAGATAAAATCAAATTTGATAATTGAAGTTTAGATCCTTGCATACATTTGAGAACAATATATATATGTATGTGCACTAATTTACTTTCCTGTTTATCTGTCCATTTTGTGTCAGTATTGCAGCATTGGCTTTGGCCATACATAGTGCGAGTCTAACCGTATCGCCACGGTAGCTGCATGCTTCCGTTCTCAGCTCTAACACCTTGTAACGCTCGTTCGATTCCCCGTGCACACGAGCTCTTTGCAGTTCTTGGTGTGCTGACTCGGCAATTGTGTGTGCATGCTCGGCACCGTGGCGGAACTGCTTTNGAGGGCGACTGCGACTACACTTACTTATCTGGGGCCAGTGGGCCTATACCCGCAGCACAAACCAGTGCATGTGGGTTTCCCAGGTGAGGGTGTGGTCTAAGTTGACTTTACTTTACTTTATAGATACAGTTCGGCTCATCATATTTCTTGATAATAGATGTTGGCAAATTTGATGAGAGTTGGCCCATTGTTTTCTGTTTACGATGACTCAGCACGGGAATATGACTATACTGCTCTCCAGAATGGAAGAAGCAAAACTCTTTTTTTCATTTCATTTGATATTGAAACAGGAAATGAAGCAGGTGCATCAATACGGACTCTATAGAATCAAAAGCAAGGGCTTAAATACAGAATGGAGAACAGTTTTTATACACTAGCATACTAGGCTGTCGTTTCGAGGGCTTATATACTTTTGTAGGTGAAATGAAAGTGGAAAGATAAGCAGCCGGAACGGCCATGGGTCCAGAACAAGCTGTCTTAGTTTTGAGTGCAACAAAAGAAATGCATTTTCTGCAGCAGCGCAAACCAAACGTTGCTGGGGATCCAGCAAGCAAAAGCTGGGAAAGCCGACACCATTTAGAAGGTGTGGGCTTTTGGCCAGAGTTCCTGTGGTAAAGTGGTGCCCTTTTCTTCGCAGGGCTGGTGCGTACACGCGTACAGCGGTCACTGAAGTCATCATAACGATTTAAAAAAATATTCATAGAATTCCAAAAAACTATTTAGGTGTTGTTACTTTGGTCACCGACGCGTTTTTTTACGTTTGTGCAAGCGCACGCAATGTTGAGTAAAATAATTATACATGCTGAGAAAAGTGTTATCCTAATACTAGTGCCCCTCCCGATACGCAGATAGAAAGCGCCTATCTTGGCGAGGTTATACAAGACGGCAAGTGCATGTTTTTTTTTCGTCGGTGCACAGGAAGACGTGCTGGGTCATTTCGGGAGAACACTTTTCTCAGTACAGACAATGTGATGGTCTGTCAGAGCACGTCCGAAATGTCTAGGTGCTGCTACGGTGTTTTTCCTCCGTAGTTAACCAATCGACAGCAACACTGCAGACAAGTAAGCGCCCATGTAAGATAACAGAACCCAAAGTGGGTGGTGCGGCCTCTCTTGGGGTACGGAAGTTTACGGAAGAAGCGGTGAGCCCCAAGGGCTTTAGGATGGAATAACAGTGGAATGTATTTTGAAACACACACGAGGGGTCTGAGTGTACGGATATGTGTACGAAGAGTAATGAAATGTGCTAAGCCACCGGGCAATGATGTACATTTTCTAGTAATCCGTCAAATAGTTCTTTACCTTCAACAGCCTGCCCAATTGAAACGAAAAGAGTTAGATACTCACGCACTTACTAATAGTGTCGAATTTGGAGATCAAACTTCTATCACATCAACTGTGTGTAACACATATATTTCATGAACCCGCCGTATGACGAGAAAATGGGGGATCATACCTAGAAGCAGAAAAAAAATTAAATTAATTAAATAAGAAATATAAAACACACCAGCAAAAAACACCAAGAACAGTTTGGAAGCGAATAATCTAAGCTAATGGTGGAGTTTAGTTAGATATAATCATTCAGATTTTCAAATGGCAAAGGAACGATGTATTTGACCCTGTCTGAGCATGACAGGTGTTGTGCAGTAGATATGGCATTGCCATGGTACATCTGAAACCCTTGATTGGAAAGACAATGCCAGACCGTGAAAATTTCACAGGTTTCACGGAAGACAAATCTGAGCTCGGTCGCATAAACGTGTACTGTACGTACCTTTAAAAGTGATACCTACGGAAATACTATTGGAATAAGTCACATATATATTTCCCTTGCGCACAGAGTACTGAATATACTTCTCAAAGCAAAGAAGCTGGTAATGGTGACCCGTCCGAGAAGAAGTTGACGTGAACGGAGATAAATAGCGTGCGGTCTATGATCAGCTAAATAACACCTAACTTTTTCAAAAGGAAAGAAGATTGCGATTATGACAAAACGGGCCACGGGCAGTTTAGTATAGCAAAAAACTTGATAATATTTGTTTATTATCTTGGAATTTCCAAGGATCCAACGTGAAAGGTCTTGCCAGACCGTGAAAGTTTCACGAGTGCAGCTAGTTGTTATTAGTATTGCTAGAGGGCCCATCTGTCAAAAATAACGACAGTAATTTTGTGATTAAGTTTTTTCTTGTTCCGATTCCCAGTAAAGGTTTTGCTGTAAAATAGGCCTCATCTCTGCAGGCTTAATCTTCCATGAATGAAACGCAAGTTGTACAGCCATTAATTTTGCGTGAGCAAAATATCCCCCTGCAAGATAAGGGGCGAATATCAGTTTGGAATTGGGAAAACGTTGAGCATCACCAAGAAAATATAATTCGGTCCAAAGAATTAATCGGAAATGATCAGGGCTTACCGTAACCTGGATACCAACCGAGACTTGAACCTCAAGGATCGAAATTGGCTGCAATGTAAATTGAATATAGAAGGGCATCTGCTCAGCTTGAAGTTTCAACTACTACGAAAAGGTTTAGCTGAAGAGTGCATAAGCGAAATTGATTATGCACGACAAAAATGACATCTCCAACCAAGACTGAGCCTCTTGAACTGCTAATACAGATAATAAAAATTTCTAGAAGAAACAACTACATATTGATATATTACATATTGATATATTGAGGCTCACCTACTTACCGCACTACTGACGACAGAATTTCAAATTGGCATTTCACGCCGTTGTTGATACGATGTCATACGTACAGGAAATAAAGTCAATGACAATACGTCATGCCTCTGACAATAAGTCATGCCTCTGACAATAAGTCATGCCTCTGACAATAAGTCATGCCTCTGACAATAAGTCATGCCTCTGACAATATGTCATGCCTCTAATAATAAGTCATGCCTCTGACAATAAGTCATACCTCTGACAATAAATCATGCCTCTGAAAATAAGTCATGTCTCTGACAATAAGTCATGCCTCTGACAATACATCACGCCTCTGGCAATAAGTCATGCCTCTGACAATAAGTCATGCCTCTGACAATAAGTCATGCGTCTGGCAATAAATCACTACTCTGACAATACGTCACGCCTCTGGCAATACGTCACGTGAATTTCTTCCTATCTAAATCTTTAACAGCGTGACGGAGAGAAGGACCAACATTGGAGCAAGGAAGCAAGCAAGCAAGCAAGCAAGCAAGCGACCAACAACTGTGTTTTATGATAGACTGGATTGTTATTGTTTATTTTTTAAGGATAGGAGTTTTTGTAAATGAAAATATCCAGAATGAAGTAAATATTATAACTGACGCAGCACGCAGGGACCTCTGCTCTATTTACCTAAGCCTAGGGTTTGCTACCTCGCTGCAAAAGCCTTTTCCCTGAAGGACTATAATGGGACAAAGACCCTGTAGTAAAATAACACAACCCCGCAAATAGGGTTAACATTTTCTCTCATGGTTTAATCTACTTTGCTCATTGAAAACACACTATCTGGAATGCTGCAAATATCAACAGAATTCTAGAAAGCATAATTTTCAAAGAATTTTTCTCCTATCTCTACACCTATTTGGTAAAATAAAAAGTCCATCAGAATTGGTGACTCTGCAAGTTACGGCATTTTATGAACATTCACTGTGAAGTTACGGTGTTGCCTACTCTCTTTATTTAATGAAATAATTTACTATTTATCAAATGTATTTCTTCTACATGCTTAATAGTATGGATGTTTATTTTCCGGCCAGAGTATCTCAAAAGCCCCAACTAGGTTGTTCGTCTTTTTAAAACCACTACTTTTGCACAGAGGTGTCCAGACAATTCGACGTCAACATCTGCCACGACCATGTTAGGACATGGAAAACCAAACAGCATAATTATGCTTCTGGAAAATTCCTGTTATCTTGCTCGCAAACAAGCACTTTCTATAACAATCATCGGGTACAGGAAATCATGATCCTAGTGCGTCTCATGCACTTAATTTTGCTATAATCACTCCAATTTGCATTTATATGGCGCGGCTTCTGAGACAATATAGACAAAATATGCTTCGAAAATTCTGCGTAGATTCCCGAACATTGGCTTCAGGCTACAGCACAGGTGAAAAGTTTGGGAAAATAAGGAGAATAATAATGATAATAATCGCCTGGGTGCAAGAGCGGCTCAGCGGTGCACAATATCACGTTTGTTTTGTGGCATGATGATGAATTTTAGAGCCAGCAATCCTTAACTACTTGGACAAATTAAACGTCTTTTTCTCGTAGGAAAGCATTGTTTTAAAAGTCGTTCATGATGTACGCTGGTTCTTATCATTATATATTTTCAAACACTGCACTTCAAAATGGTTCATATTTCTGAAAGCTAATCGAAAATATAATATTGCTGAAAGTTACGCATCGAATGACGGCAAATCTAAAATTCCCTGCTATCATATCTGTTCAATTCTTACTAAATAATAAACCAAGAGCAAGTACTCAAGTTCTCATAGCTTTGTATGCTAGGTTGTGTACTTAGGATAAACTAAATACATGAATTTTAGTGTAGAACTCCACAAGCAGTTTATGCATTGCTGCAAATTGGGAACGAAAAGGCCAAAAATGCTTATGGTATTCATAGAGGAAATAAAAGCTTTCAATCTATACATCGCATGGACAGTTTTGTCAGCTACAATGCATATATTGTATACATCTATAGTATAAATATATTGTACAATATATATATATATACACATACGAAATAAAAACTTTCAATCTATACATCGCATCGACAGTTTTGTCATATATATATATTGTATAATAAATTGTACAATATATATATACATATACGAAATTAAAACTTTCAATCTCTACATTGCATCGACAGTTTTGTCAGCTACAATGCATATATTATATAATATATTGTACAAAATATATATATATATACGAAATAAAAACTTTCAATCTCTACATTGCATCGACAGTTTTGTCAGCTAAAATAATTAGCAAATATTTACAGGCTGCTGAAGAGAAGGAACAGTGAATTGGCGACAGTGCGGTGCTCTACTCGTGTGTCCTGGCCGAGCGAGCAGTGTCTGTGTCTGTTCGGAGCTGCCAACACCCTTGTCGTTGAGGCTTTGGTGTGGTGCGGGCCGGAGGTGACCTCGAGGAGTGTTACCAACGCAATATTGTATTTCTCTTCTACAGTGCGTTACCTTTGATTATGCAAATAGAATTTTTTTTACTTAATTTTTCTAGATAAGTGTCTAACTAATAAATATCAATATTAACTAAATGTATGGCTATGTTGCCAATATAAACAACACTTGTAAAATAAATATTTAGCCATAGGTTAAGTTTATCATACAATTTGCTTATTTACGAGTTTTTACTGTTACCTCAGATTATTCAACAAGCTAATAAAAACGTCATAAAGAGGAAATAAATGCAAGCGAAGAGGAATATTGTTATTAACCGTCCAAAACCAAGAAATTATGATCAAAACAATTCGATCAACGCTAAAATTAGTGTTCAGTAGTGGTAAACATAGCAAGTTAATTTTTTCAAGGCGATTATCAACAGACTTTGTCAGGTTTGATATTTTAAATGGTAGAATAGAATCTACTGCTGTTTTTACTTCATTCGACAGGCTTCCTTTGCTCGAAAACTGCCGACCACTTTCATTGACCTTCCTTTTGATCATTGCCCAGAGGTTCTCAATGGGATGTAAATCGGGGATATTCGCTTGCCAGGTTATACTCCTTTTTGATTTGAATCCTCCATCCGCAAGCCAGTTAGCAGTGTACCGTGCTCGGTGTGAGGAAGCGTTATCGTGCTGAAATACCAATTTGGATCTGCGTGCGATAGTCTGCTCATCAAGTTGGCTTCAAGAAACTGGCAGTACCTTTCTGCATTCAGTTTAACTCCTTCTGCCACTTCAAATGGACCAATAAGGGTGGCACCAACTATCCCGACCCAAAACATTATACCTCCACCACCTTGTTGACGCTTAAGCAGTGTCTGTTGAGGTCGGTCATGGAGAACCCATCCAGACGCCCATCCATCTGGACCATCAAGAGTGGCT
Source organism: Parhyale hawaiensis (assembly GCA_001587735.2). Lineage (NCBI taxonomy): Eukaryota > Metazoa > Arthropoda > Malacostraca > Amphipoda > Hyalidae > Parhyale > Parhyale hawaiensis. Next base: position 8,650,332 of record LQNS02276621.1, read on the forward strand.
CTGCACTCGTCAGTAAATATGACATTAGAAAAATCAGTTTTCATGTTCTCTTCAGCCCATTTGACATTATTTTTTATGAGTTTTTGTTATACAAAAGTGGTCGCTTAATTACCTTTTTCACTTTCCTAAGCTTCTGTAGAACCTCACATCTTGTCTTTTTGCTTATTATTGGGGCTCCAGCGTCTTCAAATATCGCTTTACTTGTAGAAAGATGTTTTCTAGCGATAGAAACCATCATATGTCGCATATCCCGAGCAGTCAATTTCCTCGTAGAGGCTCTATCCGGAGTTTTCCTGTTGACTTTACCTTCAATTGCATAAGCCTTAATAGTTCGGTGATCAAGCTGTAATTCCTTGGAAACTTCGAGTGTTGTCTTACCAGAAGCCAATAACGAGGTCGCTTTGATCGTCTCTTCACTCTTTGAACCGCATTTCTTGCCCATGTTGACTAGAGAGTGATGTTGCATAATCTGAGGTAACAGCAGAATCCCGTTCGATAAGCAAATGTTGCCAAAACGTGGGAAATTTTTCCGTTTTCTTTTTCTCTAGTTGTTTTTATAGATACAACATACCTGTGCACTAACTTACTATTCACATTTTAGATCTTTGACACTTATCTCGAAAAATAAGTAAAAAAAATTGTATTTGCATAATCAAAGGTAACGCAGTGTAGTAGGCAGCCTAAAATTTTGCTAATTTCTTATTATTTCTTGGAGCGTAGACGTAAATGATTTACCATGACTGATACATGGAGCGCATTTATGGAAATATAAAGACTAAAATCTGTAACGAGAGCAGAGCCGAGTTCATGTATATTAGATTCGCCCGCTTCAATCAAACTCGTCTACAGTAATTCGCTCACTTATCCAAAAGTCCCGATGGCCCTTTTTCGACAAATTCAAAACGCATGAGGTTTCATCAATTTCAATGAATAGAATAGATTTTTTGGCCTTACTAAGGCCTAGTCGGTGTGTGATTAGCATTTAAACTCTCATCTTCAGTGGCAAAATTTCTACAGACCCATTGTGCTACAGACCATCTACACTTTAGACCACTTGTGCTACATACCACCAGTGGTGCTAGTCTACAGATCATCAGTACAACAGATCACCTACGATGCAGATCAGCTCTGCTTCAGACCACCTGTGCTTCAATAATTCATCTGTACATCAGACCACCTGTACCAACTGAGAGAATAATTGCAGCTCTGGAAAAATGTGACGTGCCGCCCTAAGCCACTTATGGCCTTTCCACACGATGGGCCCAGGAACATGGCCGTGGGACAGTCACCGTATCCGCATTTGCTTCCGCACGTAGTGGGAAAGCACCCGACATGAGAGTGCGGACGACTGAAGTACTCGAACATCAACATGCCCTAGTTATGATCGGAACGCCCCCCCCCCCCCATCGGCCATATATCCATGTATTGTTCATAAGGTGACACGTCCCCTCTCAACCCGTCTGTGTTGAGTTCGCTGACAAGTAGGGCATGCCCTGCTCTCTAGCAGCTAGAGGGCGAGAAAAGATAGGTAAATCGGACGTGTCCCTAGGGCATGCCCCATCGTGTGGAAACTCGATTACTCTTCACACTAAACAAGAGCATTCATCCAAGAGCTTCCCCAATTGAGTGCCTGGCCTACTAGTCCTTTTGAGTCCCTTAAGTGCCTTGAATGTCTTCGGACGGAGTCCAGGTGACGTTATTGCCGTCACTCATGGAAGCTGAGCCCGACCGATGATGACTCCCTTCGATTGGGCAGTAGCTTCTGATCGGTAAGAATACAAACAGCGAGTGATCTCCACAGTGAATTCAACCGCTACCAGCTGTATTGCAAATATAATAAAAATAAAGTTAAAAGCTGCTACTGCTATCAAGGCACCGAAAACCTTTGAAATAACACCAGTTTCATGGGCGGGTAAGACAAAAGCGTATATTCCTATTACGACTGGACAATAAAATACTGTAAAATTAAACCTCTTTGATTCACACATAAAAACAAACGCTAAGCCCAATATTCTTCATTACTTCTACATGCTCTTCATAAAGTTGATTAGGCACAAGCATTAAAATTCACAGCAAAGACAGAAGACTGGGTCAATGGTATTCAATTTGTCAGTGCAGTGGATTAAAAGCTGGAATTTCCGATTCATATATCAGAATGGTAGTGACTCAAAGAGGACCGAGACCTAGACATCTTTTCCTATCTGGGAATGGATTACTCTGCCGTTCACTGTTAGTATCTAATCGAATCAAGAGCAGCGAGTCTGCACTTCTGTTGCCACATTCCCGTTTGTTAGGACGCTTCAGTGAGTGTGCAGAGTGTGGAGATTTTTCTGTTCATCAGCCACATCATTATTATTTTAATTGAACCTCACCGTGATGCTCAAACAGCTTTTGCGATGATTATTTCTGGATGTGAAATACGAGTAGAAGTTACAAATACCCAAGCGCTAAGTACCACATCAGTAACCGTATTTGAGAATTGAAGAAACGGTTTCGCATATTAGAAAACTCATTACTAAAATTTTACATGTACCCCAGTAACCACAAAAAAATATTAACTAGGGAGCAAGTATTGATTCTACCGACAGATACCGTTATTTAGTTCCCGAGCACAATTTTTCATAAATAAATACGATACATCACAGCTCAGACCCCACAAGTACTCTACAACGCTCGAAAAAAAAAAAAAATTAAATAAAACTACACGTAGCCACGGTGCCGCTATAACCGCGGAATCAGTATCTTTATTTGGGGCCCTGAGACCTCTCTCCAAATTGCACAAGTTTAGCCATGAAGTCCGCAAACTGTGACAATGTTCGTAACGAATCGGCCGAGCCAAATATCAGGACTGTTTTACCTTCTGTTAGTCATTGTAGCTTTCCGGATCTTTATTACGAAAGAATTAGTAGTAGTTATTAGCTGTAGATAGTTGCCTTGTGCCGCCGATGCTGATCGCTAAAGAACTGATAATTGCAAGAGTGAAGTTATATGAATAGGCGCCTACATGATAAATACAAAGTCGACTAACAAATATAATTTAACATTTCGGGATGAAAAAATCCCATCAGCAGAAGAGAAAAATAACCTGCAACCTATAAATAAAAATTTCCTTTATTTCTTATGCAGCGAGGGGAGCATAGATATGGTCGGGGGAAATCTAAAATGCGAATGAACAGAACTACTTGAAGGGGCCGGATGTCAGCTCCTGTACAGTCAACTGATGTGGGACTAATTGTGGACTGTGTGAAGCGGTACTGCTGAGGTCATAATGCTAAGGCTGGGTCTTGCCCTGTGGATGTAGAGGGACTCTAATGTCATGAGCTCGATTGGATTAGAAAAGTCAATGATTGAAAAGTCATTCTTGCTTATGGGATGGCTGCTTTGCTCAGCATGTAGGCGGGGAGCTGAATGTGAGGGTTTTGCAAGTGGTAAGCTAGTTCTACTCGCTTTCGTACTATAACAAAACTTCTGTTAGTGCAGTATAAACACATTGAAAACATTCCTCTCTGAAGCCTACCCTCATATAAACTGGAAATTTTCATGCAAAGACACAATTACCAAAGGGTTCTACTATAAAATTTAAACATTAACTTCCAACACCGCTTTTTGCAAGTGTTATCTACCGTTTAAAATGCAAAGGATGTAATGCCTCGTACATCGGTAGCACTGGATAATATTTCAAAGCCCGTATTGACCAACAATTAGGTGTATCTAGTGGAACTGGTTTATCACTTGGAAAACCCTCACATTCAGTTCCCCGCCTACGTACTGAGCAAATCAACCATTCCATCAGCAAGAATGATTTCTCAATCATTGACTCTTTTAATCCAATCGAGCTCACAACATTAGAGTCCTTCTACATCCACAAAACAAGACCCAGCTTTAACATTATGACCTCAGCTGTACCGCTTCACACAGTACACAATAAGTCCCACATCAGCCGACTGTACAAGAGCTGACATAGGTTCTCTCCACGTAGCTCTATTTATTCGCATTTTAGACTTCCCCCGTCCATATCTATGTTCCCCGTCCATATCTATGTTCCCCTCACTGTATGAGAAGTAAAGGAAACTTTTTGTCTATTGGTTGTGGGGATTTTTTCTTTTCTGATGATGGTTTTTTTCATCCTGAGACGCTAAATCTTATTTGTAGGTCGACTTTGTATTTATTATCGATATCATCTCAGTTTGAGTCTCTTTAAGCTACATGGCTTGACTTTGCTAGTTTGGAGCGAGTTACGATGTTAGAAGCTACTCGTTTACGTTTGAGACAACAAAAATCTCCAAATTTTTCTGTAACATTGGGTTTTCGAAAGCCTCGGCTCTCGAGTGAAGGTTAACGCCTAGAACTTGACTTAACGGGTTGAAGTCTGCGTACCTGCTTGAAGTTCCAGACAACTCAAACCTATTGGGCTAAATTTCAAGAGCCACTCGATAACGCCATAAGTTTCTTGGATGAAATTTACAAATCTGACCCGAGAATATTCTACTATTGATGTACAATTTTCATTGGTAAATAGCTGAAGTAAATACATAGCTTTTCCAGAAAAAAATTCACAAATACTCTTGCAGCCTCAGTGTCTTTCTTTAAAAGGGATTAGAAGATGATATCCACCTTAATTCATATAAGATATACTTCAATAATTTCATCATGCTGATTATAACTGATACCTGCAGCAGCGCGATACTATGGCGCTCTGTTGCTTGCTGGAGGCCACACGGCTGGAGGCCAGACAGACAGAAAGACAGACAGACTGACGGACAGACAAACCCGACGAAAACATAACCTCCTTGGCGGACGTATTAATAAACCGAGACTCAGTTGTTGAATCAAAGAGTAAAAATGTAAAACTTCAGCAGTTACAGCGTTGCACTCTTGCCTGCAGCTGTACAGTTACAATGCTCGTAACTTTAAAAGGTGCTTAAGCATCCGGCCCCGCGTGGGAAGCTGGCAACTGCTGGGTTCCAATCGGCATGATGTGAACTCTTACTGGAGTAGCCACAACTGGGATGCTCGTTGTTATGATGAGGCCACATATCCATTTGCACGAGCTACCGGACGCAATGATGAGCAGCGTACACGTTGTTTTGGAGTATATATTTCAACTCAGTAACATAGATACGGTGGCATGAACGACATGCGAGCTGCATATCCTGACATCACGTTGCTCCTACGAAAGTCTAGTGTGGTCCCGGTGTTGTGATCACCCTGGCCCATTAGTGTCTTCTTTCCGTGGAACTCCATTTTGAATACAAAGCCCTTATAAAATATAGTATAAATCATTAAGTATATCTGAAAACCAATTTGGGAGACTCAAATTATATTTAACTCTCAAAAATATGAAAAACCTTGCAAAATTAAATACCTGAAAAACCTATTTTTGTAAGAATTTATACAAATATAGGTTACTTTTATAATATCATATCTTGTTCTTGATCTCGTATGGCCTTGAAACTCTCTCCAATGGATCGAAGTCTTTCCATATAGTATTACTTGAATTAGAATTTACCCATCAACACCATTTAGTACGGCTAGCTTGACTCTAATTTTATCAAGCAAGAGCAAATTCTATTTCATTGGGTTATTCTTTAAGATTAAAATGGCAATATTTTCATTTTTACGGCATGCTTGTGAGCTCTGATTGTCTTAAAATCATTGCAAGAAGATAGTTCAAAGTAAAAACAGTAGAAAATGTCCCATAATTTGCATTTTTGTGTTCGCCTGGGAAAAAAATGTGGAACAAATAATTGCAAATTCGTCACAATAGAGGCCATTTTGGATTAAAATTTTTTCCTAGCAAGAAGACATCAAAATGATAAACTGATGCAAAAATTGTGTCTATATCTAGCTAGCTTAACATTCAAAAAGCTGAAAAAATAAAACCCTTGTAAAATTACATTCGGTGCTATCGCATACGACCTTGTTGTCGTTCTATCTTCTAAAATTCAGTCTGGCATCAAACAGCTCTTGAAAGTAGAGATTCTGGGGAACACATGATAGCTACCCAACACATGCTGTATATTTTTATTGTAAGCTTTCTCACCAAATATGGGCTTTTTGGAACCTTTCCTATTGTACTATAAGGAGATCTCACCAGCAGTGCAAAGTTTTCCAAAGGCAACGCAAGTTAACTTTGTCTTATGGATTTAAAATGATTATGTTCCATAGGCAATAAGTACACATACGCATGAACGGGTCAGAAGAGTTGGCACACGATAACAAGCAGCGTCTGTGATAAAAAATATTAACATATGTACACCATGGTTATACCATGATGTACACTGTACAATATCGTGTTCTCTATCACTACGTTCCTTCTTAGTGGGGAAAAAGGTTAGGTGAGAAGAATGTTTCCAAGTTTGGGATGGCTAGAAAAGTGACAGTGCCATCAACAAGGTTTGGCTTTGAATTAGTCCAAACATTAGGTGCAGTAGCATATATATTTTCACTAATATATAGAAATATACGAGTTAAACCATTAGTCTATTGCTATCTCTCACAGAAACTGCAGTCAGACTCCTAAGACGCCCAAAGTTCTTTGTATCATACTGAGAATAATAGTTAACAGAAACTAGTACTTAACCATACGTTATTATTTTTTATTTGGACTAGACGTAAAGGCACCCATGGACGAGCAGGTAATGAAAGCCAAGTGGAGCTTCAGCAGCCCCAGCATGCCCAGAGCGCTGTAAAAAAAAAGAAGCACTAAAGACATATGCTATCGGCTTGAACTCTTGCATATCAATACTGCCGAGCACGGATCACTGCGATGAACTTCAAGTCAACACTCATCTAATAATATAACACCTACTGAACTGACGAATGTGACACCTTATCGTTGTAAATGGGAACGGACGGGCTTCCACCCATTACCGCCGATGTTTCAGGACTGGGAGAGAAGAATGCAACCTGTGGCCCACTCTGTTGGCTACTTTGTAGAACTTACATGGGCACACAACAATCTGCTTATAGTACAAGTGCACCTTATTATTTTGGGTACACAACCAACTAGCCAAGCGAACGAGTCGGTCCAGTAGACAAGGGGGAGTAAGCAGCTGTAGCTGAAGACCAGAGAAGCGACCTATACTCCAACAGAGGCAGAAAGAATGCATCTGTATCTTCAAACACAGTACTGACCTTGCCCAGGAGCCCAACCCTGCTTGAAGCACATGAAACAAGGCGCCTGATGCGCGCCTCAATTGTTACAATAGAATAATGGGCATTTCGAACTGTGTAGTGCCCGAGGAGATTGCAGGCTAACTCCCAAGACGTTCAATGTTCGCTGTATCGTAGCGAGAAAGGTTCAGGATTATTCCAGTCTAGAGAACGTAAAATTTAACTTTCGACAACAGAATCACGAACATCAAATTTTAGAACTGTGCAGTGTCCCGCAGAGATTGCAGGCAGACTCCCAAGACGTTCAATGTTGGCTGTATCGCACCGGCAACCTTGGCATTTTATTGAAGCCAAGAGCCGACCGAGGCATTCCTTCATTTAGGTGAGAGCGCAGTTTTGAAATTCTTGCGCTACCACAGCCATCATTGCCATCATCAGTTGTAGAAACAACGGCTGGGGCCATGGCTCGGTATTTTTCTTTATGATTTACACAATGTGGCGGGGCCGGGAAGTGCACGGTTGCTATGCTTCTGTACAAATTCCACAGTGTTTAGCCATACTGTGCAACGTGGCGGACTCTCTCCATACCTACGTCACAGAATAAGAGACCAAGAGTTCAACTTAGATGATAAGCTATGCTCTCAACAAATTACGCAATATTAGGCCTTACTGCGTGATGTGGCCGACTTCTTTTCTTAAATTGACAAAATGTGGATTATACAGGGCAACCTGGCTGACTTTTATTCGGTCTAAGTTCCACAAAGCTGCACGAAGGTGATTTTCATCATTTTTCTTTGCAGTGTACTGTGACTAGAATGTTCCCATTATTTGCAGTCAATGGATCTCAAAATTGACAGTGGCAGACCTTTTCTATAATTTTCATGGTTTAATTTGTGTTTCTATAATTTGTATTTATAATTAGTTATGCATACAGTACAGTGCGATTTATTGTAATGCATGGTATATGGAATTTCAATACAGTAGTAATTGCGAATGATAATACAGCAATATTGTTATGCACTTTAGGGATCGCTTTTTCTTCCCCTCAGGGGACATATGATGGGTCAAAAGCCATAGGCTTAGGTTAGTTAGGTTCGCCCATTCTATGTTATGGGGAGTAACGCCCTCAGTGGATTTGTATAGGTTAACTTAGCCATTAGCCAGGCTTTCGGGACGTCTCTGACTTTCGTGCCCACTTTGCTTCCTTCCTGATTTCATGCTTCTACGTATTTGCTTTTCCTCTCTTCTCCCTTGTTTTCCCGACTTGCGTTGTCTATGCGTGTATATTCTGTGTTGAAACACCCTCGTACATGCGTTCCACGTGCCTATCGATATACTGTATGTCCCTTCTTTCTTTCTCTCTGATATCGTCTTCATGAGGAAATGGAGGCTGAAACCACTGACTATATATAGCTAACAGTGGTTTATTCTTTTAATTTAGCTACCTTTTGGTGCTCTGCTAAGTAACGTACTTTAGCGCGCGTACTAAAAGTGATCCTAGAAGAAGTGCACTGTATTTAAAATAATATTTTGTAGGGGAAGAGCTTATTTTAATGGGAACTCGAGGTAACTATGATTGTTGTATTATAATTCTTTCACACTTAAGCTGGTCTTCATCTATAAATAACGAGACGGGGCTGACGACAGAAATGGGTGGGAAGTTCAAAGTATTCTCAACACAGCGCTCCGTCTTTCAGATGCAAATTACCCGTTCGATCTTTTGTCTCGTCTGAAGCTCGAATCATTTTGCTCGCAACAAATTGAAAGAATTGAAAAATAGATTTCCGTAAATAGATTTCCGTCTCGTATTAATAATTTGTCGCTTCTTACAACCAGCTATCCTGAACAATTCGAAGAATGAATCTTCTTCTTATGTTAAGCTTACCGTATTGTTCGAACCTTTATTCTCAGCACACGAAAGAACGAATCTTCGTCTTGCGCTTACAGCTTGTCTGATCTTGTTACACAGAACGCAGAAAAGTGAAAACTAGCTGCATTGTAAGTACAAAAATAGTTTTACTTCTCACTGTCACGGTACTTTTGCTTTTTTTCCCTTTAGGTTACGGTAAGGAATCATAGGCGTTGTCTTATGCTTATCCTTTTGTCACCTGCATTAAATGCAGTCCACTTCATTACTGCGATGAAATTCTTACTAACTTTCTGGCTACTTATTGCAGTAAGGTATTATTCAGCATACTGGTCAGTAGAGATTCGGACGGATCCTTTTTTGTCTACGTAAATGATTTACTCCGACGTGTTTTGTTATTTTTTTTTTTCAATGATCGGATATTGGCTTTCCCAGTTCATAATGAAGCCGGGCGGTTGTTTGTCGGCACATATCGGATATTTCGTTTTATTTCTGTGCAAATACTGATGGTTTTTTTCTTCATTTTATATTTCCTACAACACACTAGAGTCCTTACAGATATACTCAGCCCACTAGGGCATGAACCGTCACCCGTATAGACAAAAGCAGAAACAAAAGCTCGCAGAGAGCCAGGTAATCATGCTGGAAATAGCACACAATTCATTAAGCTTGAGGCCAGGAGCCATGTATGGCTGACAAGAGTCCTTTCGGATACATACACCCTCAGAAGCATAGACAGACGCACACGTTGGTCCCTATACAGGGTGTTCCGAAACAACAGGTACAAATTTTCAAAGAAGATAGGGACTCCAAAAACAAACGCTTTTTCATGAATACCGAAATTTCCAAAACTCGTTAATTTTAGAGATACGTAGCTTTAAATTTTTAACTTGAGACCGTTTAAGACCTCGTTTCAAACAGATGTTACAGTGGAAAATGGAAGAATATCGTGGAAACAAATGTACTACACAAATATCGAAAACAATTTACGTTAACTGTTCGAAATGTCCGCCATTGACTTCGGTGCAGACCTGACACCTCCTTTGAAAGAAGTGCGACACCCGAGACAACATTCTTCGATGTTGCCTTCTACGAAAGTGATCCTGGCGAAAAGATCCATTCCTGACTCCACACGTGATTCCTACTCCACAGTTTTCATGTAGCCCCAGAAATAGAAATCCAACGGATTGAGGTCTGGAGATCTTGCAGGCCATGCCACTGGACCATTTCGCCCTATCCACCTGTTGGAAAACGTGTCGTTAAGGTACTTGCGAACAGCTCCATGGTGATGGGCGGGAGCCCCATCGTGCTCGAACCACATGCAACCGAGTGATGCTAGATTGTACTATAATGTAAAACTAGAATTAACGTGTACAGTTCACACACCACAGTTAACAATTTAAAGCTACGTATCTCGAAAATAAACGAGTTTTGGAGATTTCGGTACTCCTGAAAAAGTATTTGTTTCTGCTGTCTCTATCTACTGTAAAAGATTTTATCCGTTGTTTCGGAACACCCTTTATAGCCATTCCATTACAGCTGTCAAGACTGATTATATATATATATATATATTTACTGTCGCTTGTTGCTCGGGCCCGTGCTGCATTTGTGTTGTCATGTATTCATGATACATTCAAATATTTGCCTTGATTTTATCAGACAAAGTTTTGTCTTTCTCTTACCTCCATCTACTGCCCATACCAAAGCTCTACGACTAGATTGATTTCCCTTTGTCCCTTTGGATGTTTCACTTTTCTAAGTCTAAAAACTTATGTTCTGTCTTCTTTTACCGCCGTATACGGCCCATAACAAAACTGAATTGCTGTTCCCGTGTCCAGGCACTCAATCTTAGTAATGAACTTCAGTTTAATAATGGCACGGGATTTGCAGCTCTACAGTCAATCAAACTGAGAGATTCGATGGCTCGGACCATCGCTGTCCGTGGCTGCTCGCCCCGTCTCTCAGCCACTCCAGCAGCCCAGCCTGTATTGCTTGCACTGACGGATGTCCTGGAGTAGTCTCCCATAAATCCTGAGCTTGCAAATCGCCATATTAAACACCGATTAAAGCCCCATTAACCTTAAGCAAAATCAATGACCTAAACGATATGTCCGATGCTAAATGACTGCAATGAAAGATAGATGAAACGTGAGTAGGTCTCCATTATGTCAGGTGCATGTTGGGAGAGTTGAAACGGGTGCGAGATACTCGCTGGAAAATCCTTTGCTTTAGATTTAATTAGGCAGGAAGCTTCGGGAGAGAAACGTTCGCAGTGGCTCTCAGCGTTCTAGAAAGCACCTTCTAATTACGGCAGTGACAGAGTTTAATATCAGGAAGATGTACTGACAGCCTGCCATTCTTTTCTTATAGACACTTGCGGAACTAATCCAACTGGAGCTTTATTATGAAGAGACCCAAACGCCTTCTATAGAATTAAAGATGCTGTGCTTAAAATCAAAGGGAAGAGGTGGTATTAGTTGATAATTTGTTTTTACTGGCGAAGGGTGTTTCGGTGTCTGGCAGAGGATAAGCAACAAGGAGCCTTCAAGCATGAGAGGAAGATATAGTGTTATTATGCAAATATCAGGACTGATTAAAATTATAGTCCAGTGTTGCAGTGTTTTGTAAGAGGAAATTCTAGAGCAGCTGGCTGACTGCTATTCACCTAATTAAATACGTATTATGGACAACTCTGAATCACTGCCGACATACTGACGAAAAAATCTTTCCCGAGCTAGAAATGTTAATTTGAGTCTTGTGCTGGATATCAGACAGGACAGTAATTATTCAAATGTTAATGCATGGCTAAAGTACCAAAACGATCAGATAAATTCGGACTACTTTTAATATGCATATAGCTTAAACAAGAATTATGTTTAAGCAAAACTGAGCCAGTTCCTGTAAGTAAACTTTGTTTTTAGATATTTAGATATTTTTGCTGTTGTTATACTGTCCTTTCAGGTACAACAATAACGAAGGAAATTGTTTTTCTAATGTTTTGTATTGCTGAAAGTTCCTCCCGTTATAGTTGTCAGTAGGTCTAGCCCTATTAAAGACCAACTACAATGTAGCCTTCTCGTAGGCATAGTATTATTTGAAATGTTCTTTAGGAAGAATCAGAGTCCTTACAGGCCTAAGGTTTTCTAAGAGAAAATGGCTGCTGGTCATGGTTGAATTTTGCTGGCCCTGAAGACGGCTGAGGAGCCTACGTTCTTCGGGTTACAAATGAAGCCCTGCATTGGAATGAAAGCTATCGCTAGAAATTTCCTGACATAGGACGGCCCCCAGATTTGTATTTACCTGCTGCAACTTTGTGCTTTTGTTAAGTATTAAATCGTCTTTCGAAGATTTGATGCCCGACTGCAGTATGACTCAACTGACTTCTGGACTCTGAGCAAAAGTAATACCATCTCCCGACCCAGAGTGATCGTAAACATTCCCTTTGTTTTCTGGCAGGATTAAAGCAGTGTATCAGGGCAGATTTATCAAAGTTCATGAGACGTAGTCACAACTCGAAGAGTTAGCATAACGTAATGGCGATTTCGAGAGCTGTACCTCATGACTCTAAAATAAAGTACGGAAGTTTCTCACCACTCTCTCAAAAACATTAAATAAAAAGAGATGCCTGCTGTTCCTGAACGAGACAGAGACTTGAGTGGTAGAAGTGTTAGATTTTTACGTATGAAAAGACGTTCATCGTGGATGAGGCTTTGTGACAAGGGATGGGTGGACTTCTAGCCCATCAGCCTTAAACCTTTATGGTTATAGCAAATCGAGCGTAGTTGAGACAGTGTCCAGTGCGAAATACAACACTAACGAAGCGTCATTTCAATCTGCCATAAGGCATGCATGGCAATCCATAAAACTAAAAGAAGCTGATGAATCTTCGGCATGAGTTTCAGCCGATGACGCCTAATTGGCTGTTCGTCCGACTTCTATCAATTCATCCTTGCTCCAAAAATGGAGATATCAGCCGGCTAAACGAAATCGGGTTGCTTCTAACCCTTGCAGCACGATTCCAATTTACAAAGCCAACGCTTCGGTCTGAAGTTTTAGACAAGTCAAGCCTCGATGGCTTATTACGGCGTCCAATCAAACGTGCCATAAATAAATGCTGTACAGCTGAAGTTCTTTGCATATTTAACTCAAGAATACTATGAGTGAAAAGTATTCTGCTGCTGCTTACTCTTAATCACGTAGGAACACGGTTCCTGCACCCACTCCATTCCAACCGGCCGGGATATGCATATGATCTGTGTTTTAGGGTTTAAACTTAATGATTTTTCTTGAATTTAGCATTAATACTAGACGACCCGTGACCCGTTCGGTCGTCATCACGATCGTCTTCGCTTTCGCAAATAAGCAGGTGTTATTTAGCTGGGCATAGACCACCCGCTATTCGACCGTCCTCTCCTGCCCGTCAAGGAGCGGCCAGTTCGTTTCACTATCAACAGATTCTTTGCTTCTCTAACGAATATTCAACACCCAGTTTGTAAGCAAAGTCAATTTAAATATTACGTATTTCAGTTGTATTACTCATGGAACCGATGAATTCATCATGGCCGTTCTTGAGGCCCAGCTCAATTTAATTTCCGTATCACAGATACCATCGAATTATAGAGCTAATCCACGGAAAGAATAAGACTGCCCCCCAATACCTCGAATTTCTTCCCGTCTAAAACCGAAGAAGCTGGATCAAACAAGACAAGAATGCGACACCCCATCCCCAATACCTCGAATTTCTTCCCTTCTAAATGTAAAGAAACTGTGCAAACAAGACACAAATAAATAAACAAACAGAGTTCATGGAGTTTTAGTAACAATATTAGACGACCCGTGGCCCATTGGGTCGGCATTGCGATCGTCTTCGCTTTCGCAAAAAAAAAACAGGTGTTAGTTAGCTCTGCATACACCACCTGCTATTCGGCCGTCCTCTTCTGTCCGTCAAGGAGCGGCCCGTTCTTTTCATTATCAACAGATTCTTTGCTTATCTAACGAATATTTAACACCCAGGTTGTAAGCAAAGTCAAATTGTTATATGTTACGTATTTCAGTTGTATTGCCTGTCGAACCAATGAATTGATCATGCCCGTTCTTGAGGCCTTGCTCAGTTTAACTTCCGTATCACAGACACAATCGAATTAAAGAGATAATCCATGGAAAGAATGCCGCTGCCCCCCCCGCCCATACCTCGAATTTCTTCTCGGGTAATAGTGAAGAATATGTGTCAAACAAGACACAAATAAATAAACAAGACAAAAATAAATAAACAAGACGGAATTTTAGTATAATATAGATAGAGAGGTAGATAGATGAGAAAACTTAATTGCGCCAGCTGAGTTAATTTGGAAAGTTGAAAACGATACTTCTGACTATACAATGCATCAAATTGGAGGTATTTGCTGCGGCAATGCAATTTGTACCAACTCTGAATGGGACTGATACTCTAACTTAGTAAATACGACAGTCTGTGTGGATGCCCACATGCAGCAGCATAGCGCAACATTGCGCGACAAGAGTCTTATTTTGAATTGTATAAATAATGCTCACGGGGGCTTGGGTCTTCCAGGAACACATTGGCTACCACATTGTGACCAATGCATTTTCACTTCGCTTCACAGCAGCGAGCAGTAAAACTTCAGTTCGTTTTTTTAAAGCGTCTTAACTAAGGCAACTAACAATAGTATCACCAATGCGCGCCACACGATTTCTATCGCAGGCTTCCCCGCTCCACATGAAATGCTTTGTAGAACCTCGGTTAAAATCGTTAAAGCGAGATTGCAGCAAAAGTTTTTCGAGTTAAAATTGCGACGGCGAGGAAAATAAACACTTTTTGAAGCATCAAATGATGGCTAACTGTAACAGAAATTCAATTTGCGGCTCTGCCGTCGTAGCATTTTTGCCTTCACGCTTGGCTTGTTAGCGCGGCCGAGAGCACTGGCATCACTGCTCTTTTTATGGCAACAACACCTCGCTGGTGCCACAGGTTTGCAGCTCGCAATTTATATGGCAACCGTGTTAAAACGCTATTGTTTTTACGCTTCAAGACCTAAGTATTTAACCCTATTACTGGCTGTCAAATAAAACTAGGGCTTGTTGTGAATGTTTCTAAAACAGAACCCGAGGGACGATGCGCTTTCTTTGGGATTGAGATTTGTTACGTGAACATAGCATGAACGGAAAAAAACTTTGTGCCTATGAGAGATTTTGCCTTACATTAAACCAGAGGTCTTACTTGCTGTGATGTATTGATGCGTATATATCGAAGTTAATAAGGCATTCGTATTTAAATCGCTTCCGTTTTAGGCTTGAAGGAGTATTAGTAGTAATGCATTTGTGGTAGTAGTAGTAGTAGAATTGAAAAAGTAGTATTAGTAGGTAGAAGGGTTAATAGCGTTTCAGGAATACTACAGTTACAGACTTGTGTTTTTAACCTTGTTAGTTGAATTTAAGATGCAGAGTTAGTGTAAATATTAGCAAAAAAAATAGCACCCGGGAGATAAAGAGAGTTCTTGTAATTGAGGATTGTGAAAAAGCGGCAGGTTCTTGCTTCCGAAATATTATTTTGTCATGTCAGCAGGCTTAGTTAACAGAGCTGTCCGAATGCGCAATTGCAACTTCCTCAGACTCTGCTCTTAAACTACAATTTTGTTTTAGCTCAAGACTTGAGTGTTTTAACCCTGTTATTGAGGAAGAGAATCGCTGCTTATTGTAAACGTTCCGAAGACAGCATCCGAGGAATAATGAAAGTTCTTACAGTGAAGATGCAGCGAAAAATGTTTTGAATACGAGAAGAGTTCCCGCTGTCAAAACATTTTTTCCGCATCAGAACAACGGAACAATAAAATTGACAAAGACTGGTTATGTTATCAATAATGCTGCAAGTGGGCAGCCGTGATAATGTTTTTAGAATTAAGATTTAAGAAATGAACATTTGTGTCAGAGAAAAGAGAGCTTAATTGTCTTCGAAACATTTTCTGATAACACAGAATATCGAAATGAAGGTGTAAGCGTTTTGAACAATGCCATTGAGGTACAATTTGGTGTCCTTGATTCTGAGCGGGGTATAGGAGAGGTTCTATTTCGGATGGAATTTGCGTTTTCGTCCCACATAATCCATTTCGTTCATGGTTTCCTAGCAAGAACTTCCTTCTGGTTGTTGAAACTCCCCGCTGGGCAGAGGCCAAAGCACAGTTCACTTATTACAGATAGTTATGTCACACAATAGAGCCAGCAAGCACCTGCAATTGAAGCATAGTGACGTCACACAAAAATGTATCAGCCAATAGCGTCACTCCTTTTGCAGCGGGGCATCCTGGGTAATGCCAAGACTGAGGCATCTTGGGTAATTTCCAACATGGCGTCGTGTATACGAGAGGTTAAGTGTATGTCGCATTTGTTTATTACATAACCGTTGGTAAATTGTTCGGTTGCAGTTTATTGTGTGCTCTTCATGTGTGTATAATATTCCACTTTATAACTTGTTGTCATGTTAAGTTTTCTTGGTGAACGAAAATTGTCAAATTTTGTCTTTTTGAACTTATATGAATCATTCTATTCCGTGCAAAGCATTCGCTTCAACTTAAGCAAACACATTCAAATGATTTTCTTAGTTCTTTTTATGGCGCTAAAAATCAAGATGCAGTACAATACATCAAATCTACGGTCTAATATTTCCTTTTACTTATGTAATTAATGTAGTTAAGTGTATGGCCAGTATAGGTAGTTTCAATTTGAGGTAATAAATGATAAACAATTGGCGGGAAAGTCTTTCTGGTATACTGCAGTGCAAGGAACCGCTGCTCGCGGCGTCATTTGTTTATACCAGCATAGTGATGTGGCAGTCGCCTATTGGCTGAAATAGACGGCATTCATGGCGGTCGCTGATTGGCTGATATGGTGTCGCGGCAGTCGCTGATTGGCTAAGACTGCGCGAATGGGTGTTCTCTTAGAGCTGACATGACTATCTGTAGTAAATGAACTGTGGGCCAAAGTGTTTTCATTTCTTATTGCGACCAAATTTCAGTCCTGATGATTCAACTGCTGGTATCCAGGATACAGCAGGAACTGACCGTTGCCGATGAATTCTATTGATCACCTCTGCCAAAGAGGTTATATTATGTCGGGTTTGCCTGTTATTCTGTTTATCTGTTATTCTGTCCTTCTGACTGTCACCAAGATAACTGAAAAAGTTATGGACGGATTTTGACGAAATATACATGGATTGTTAGGTATGTTAGGAGGAACAGATGCTTAACCTTTGGTGAAGATCCGTCCAACAGTTTTTTTTGCATCATTTTTTTTTCAATGCCATAATTTAAAAAGTTATGGATTGATTTTCATGAAATTTACATGAGTTGTTAGGTATAACACGAAGAGTAAATGACCAAATTTTTGTGATGATCTATTTGTTCGTACGTATGTTTGTCGCTGTGTTTAATTTTATGCTTGATAGCGCAATAACTCACACAGTTTTGAATGGATCTTTATGAAATTTACATTAGTTGTTAGTAATGTTAAAAGACATATATGATCAAATTTTAGTTCAGATCAGTTGGTTTGTTTGTATGTTTTACTTATTTTTGTTATAATGTTTGTTAGCGTACTAACTATAAAAAAGTCTTGAATTGATCTTTTTGAAACGTACAGGAGTTGTTGGTACTGTTAAAAGACATAAACGATTAAATTTTGGTGCTGATCGGTTGGTTCATTTGTATGTTGACTTAGGTTTGTCACAATGTTTATTAGCAGCATAATTCAAAAAGTTTTGAACGGATTTTCAAAAAAATTGCAGAAACTACTGTATTAATAGTATCATAAGGCATAAATGATTAGATTTTGAAGTTGATAGAAAGAAAATCATGGCTTCAATTGCATCTTTCGTTACCGTTGCCTTACTTGGCGGAGGTATGCGCTCCCAGAGGGCTCTAGTTGAACTATATTTGCTTGGTGTTGTTCAAGGAGGTTCTCTTTAGCACTGTTTAACTTGAAAGTTTCTCAAAATTTATATTCATGCTTTTACTCATAAATTAGGAGGGAAATTTTGCTCTCACAAACTCACGATGATAAAATTTTCGCCATTTCAGTGCAGATCAATCCTACAGATAAAAAGCATATTTGAAGAAAAGTCTGTAGAGCAAGCAAGTGCAATAGAAAGGTTTAACGAGATTACTCTAAGAATGCATACCCCAGCAAAGCAAAGAAATGTTAACAAAAATTCAGATTCATCCTGAAACTAGGTTTTTTATCATCCCCAGATTGGATTATTCTTTCCTCTTGACATTATAGCAGTTTCTAGAATTTTGTTGACGTTCCGCCTCGAACTTTTTGAGCTTTTTTTCTAAGAAAAAACATTAAGACAAACATTAGTCAAACACACTAGCGGACTGACCGATCACCTCCAAATGTGGTCATTTGTGCTTTCTAATACTTCTGACTATTCCTGTAAGTTTTATAAGGATCCGTTCATAATTTTTGGGTTATGTTTCTGACAAACATTTGTCAAACACAGAAACGGACGAGCCAATCTTCACCAAAATTCTCTCACTCGCGCCTTTTAACATTTCTTACTACTCTTGCATATTTCCTATTGACTGGTCCATAACTTTTTGAGATAATATTATTGATAAACATAAAAAGAAACGTATAGACAAACAAACACAAGGACAAAAATTTCAGAAAAAATTGGTCAGTTGCTCTTCATGACGTACTTCACAGTTCGTGCAAATTATATAAAACTCCGTCGATAATTTTTTCAGTTACAGTACGAAGAACAAAGAAGGAGGCAGGCAAACAAACATAAAAAAAACCAGTCGAATGGATCCTTACCAAAAATTAATCTTTCCTCATAACACGCGTAAAAATCCTCGTAAATTTTATAAAGTTCCGTCCATAACTTTTTGAATTATCTTGATGAGAGACAGAAAACAGAAAGCCAAACAAACTTGACAAAAACATAACCTCATGGTGGAGGAAATTAAAAAAAAAATGATTGCCATCATTTTTGACGGGCAGGTACTCCAGTTATCTACAACTCATTGAAGGACGAAGTGACTGTAAAAGAAACAAGCAGAACCATTATACATGATAGCCCTGTAACTGCAGCGGCCGATTCACTCTGCGCGTGACTTCTCGTAACGCAATTTCCAGCACGTCCTCGTAATTATACCGACTTATTATGAGAGCAGCAACTCATCCAGTCCGATTGAAGCCTAATCTCGCTCGCTGAAGGCTCATAGGAAGCTGTCGCTCGGAGCACTTCCATTAAATTGCTGTGGCTGCTCCATTTAAGAGGTTTGTGGCTGTCGGCAATGCAGGTGGCATCTCTTCATTAAACTAATGGCTTAGGCTGCCACAAGACAGCTCGCCTCTTGTCTCCCCAGGCTGCTCCTATATTTGCTATACAAGCAATGCATCAAAAAGCGCTTCTGCTTTGAAATTAAAGTAGTGGGGTGCGAAATAATCACGCAACCTTTTCATTCAAACGTGAGTCAACTCTAAAGTGCATGGGTTAGTGTTGGGATTTCACAGCAGGGCAGAGAAGCAAGTAAAGTCCGTTTGGACACACATACAGCCCCCTAGGGCGTATGCCATCATCTGGACAAATAAGCAAACAGACACAGATGGATTTGTTTAAAGAGACCCAATAGCCAGATTGTGGTCACAGCTTGGTGATGTGTGACTGAAAAGAGTCTGTTTGGACACCCACAACCCGCTATAGGGCAAGGTCCACCACTCGGACACACAAAAATCAATCTTCAAAATGTACGCAGTTGTCCGATACAGCCCGATGCCGCTCCCTGTACACACATGATAATTGCCTATGATTTTCTGATAGGGCCACATGACAGACAAAGACGCTGCCCCCAATACTGCGGACAGTAATAAATGTTACGAAGTTATAGTGGGTAACTGCAATCCTATCCTAACCCCAACAAAATTTTTGATGATCCAGAACCTGTTTTACAGTTTTTTGCTTCTGGGTTGGCCACAAATTCTGGCAATGTGCCATAAATTTATTTCTTTTTCAATAAAGTTTAATATTGTAAAAGAGATTGCCAATATCTCTAGGAAAAATAAATTGAGAGAACGTCAAGTAATTATGGGTAGTGAAATGCATGCCCAACAATCTCAAGCCGTCAGGAACAGCGAGCGGGGCGGTTATAAAAATTGCAGTTGAACGAGGCAAGTTTGTAATTATTCGAGCAAGGAATGTTGATTTTGTGGCGTAAAAAACTGGGAATAAAGGCTTTCTCCTCTTAAGTGGTTACAGGATCAATATTAAAGAAGGTAAGATAGTTGGAGAGCAGGAATAACATTGCAAATTTATAACTACATTATAGCAGTTATCCATTAACAAAAACCCCACCTTCCTTGTCTATATTTACGTCTTTATTTAATTACACTATGCAATGATACATAGTTTGTTAATTGATTGTTTGCTTTGTTGATTGGTTTTGTTGTATCTCCGTCCCCTTATGAAGATATCATGGACATTATCGACTCTCAGAGATTATAGTTATATCTGTCGTGTTATCTAGAGGAAAGTGTTATTTCTTCACATTTTCTTAGCGCTGTAAAAGTTGTGAACACTCAAAGTAAGTAATTTTTTACGCGGTCCTCGTTGCCACCGACTTTACCCGAGAGTGGGCGGGAATAACTATCCGCATCTTAGGTGATAAATATAGTGTAATGAGTTGTTTGTGGAGCATTCGATGGAATGAGTTTCATTCACTGTCGTCAATTATTAGTGAGTCTTACTTTGCAATTTATCAGGTAGAGAAAAATGTGGAATATTCAGCAAAACCTGATACTAGATGTTTTAGCCGACCTAGCTTAGGTATTTTTCAGTAATAAACTAGAGCACTCTGAGAGCGCATACCTCCACAAAGCAAATGTAACGATAACGAAAAATTCAAATTGCTTCTGAAAATATGATTTCCATCTTATGAGCTCATAAAAATATGGTCTTCTGTGCTTTTTGACAGTGATAACAGCTTTGAATTTTCTTGAAGATCCGTTCATAACTTTTCGAGTTATGTCATTAACCAACATTGACAAAATTTAGTCAAACACACAAACTGTTCCGTCGATCTCACCAAAATTTGATCATTTACTCTTCGTAATATACTGCTGCTGATAACTTTTGAGTTTATTGCCAACAAACATAAAATCGAACATAGGGACAAACAAACAAACAGAGTATAATTAAATTTGGTCATATACACTTCATACTATACCTATACAACTCATGTGAATTTCATAATAATCAGTTCATAACGTTTTGGGTTATGATATAAAGAAAAAAAAAAGGCCGACAAATAAACAATCAAACGGTTGAATTGATCCTCACTAATAGTTAATCATCTGTTGCTCTTAAAATGCCTAACCATCCCTATAAATTTCGTAAAAATCCTATATAACCTTTGAGTTATCTTGGTGACCGACAAAAATACAGACGGACAAATAGCAGACAGACAAAAAACAGACAGACAAATCTGACAAGAAAATGTAACCTACTTGGCGGTGGTAAATATCGATGAAACACATAAGCGTGTAATGCATGCCTTCAAAATTGTAAGGGCAACAACCTATATACCATTTGCAATACAAAAAATAAGATATAATAAATAAAAATCAGCTATTGACAACTGCACGGGGAAGGCACGGGTTTCATCACTGAGGCTTGGTTCTAATCTAAAAATGTGCAAAGATTCTAAAATTTATACTTCTAGGTAGCAAGACCTTAGGACTAAATGCGAAAGTTGTCCCTCCTAACAAAAAATATACCACTCACAATGACTGCAAGCAGGAGACTAAGGAGGCCTAATAGAAAGGAGGGAGCCATGAGCCTCGTCCGTGAAGCTTAAGTTTCCGGTATGGCTTTCCGGCGTGGCTGCAGCCAGTCGTCGTGTGGCACCAATCGCATATCAGTACATCAGTTTGGGTATTTTTCTGCATCACTTCCACCAATGAGAGTAATGTATATACTTTTTTCGTTTGGTACAGTCGCCGCGGGTGCCAGATGCACTCACTTCCATGAACGCGTCACAGCCACGCCGGGACGGTTGGAGCGCTGGCTGGCCTGACTTGAAGCGGCAGGGCTCCCTCCTCCGTATTAAAGCTCTTCGCAGCAGACTGGGGACTGGGGAGGGTGCCTGGCTGACGAAGTAGAGCTCTGGTACATACAACAGCCACAACAAGCATGTTCTGTGATGCTGTTTCTCAGAGCACGTACTGCAGATCCAATGTGAGCAACTAAAATCTTGCACAGGTAAAGCTGATCCATCGGCAGCTTCTATGACGGCTGTCTCCTACAACGAATAAAAGTTAGATTATCGAAAGCTATGACGGCTATTATACTTCTACTAGTGGACCCGTGCTTGAAAAATTCACGCAATAACCTATACGTTTGCCTAATGCCTCGAGGCCGGTGCGGAATCTCCTCTTCTCTTATTTGCTTTTTAAGTTTCTTGTTTTCGTCATTGATTCTTTGTCGTGCTGTCATCCTTAGGTCTTCTATATAGACAGGCAGAAGTAACATCTTGAGTAAAAGACTACAACAAACTTAAACAAAATGGTAGCTTATATACAATGTGTTCGCTCCGTAGCAAAGATACCGTTGATACCGTCTTTCCACCTCAAATATCTGTTTCATTTGAGGTGCTCAAATTTTGAGCTATGAAGAGAAAACTGCATCGTCAGAGGAAAACAGTAAGCTAGAAGAAATAATTGTCTACTGCCCGTGAAAATTTATGGTTCGTAGGTTTCGTTGACAATAATTGCATCAAAGTGGGAAGAATAGCTCATGCAACGAAATCATCTGTGTGAAGAAACTACGAATCAAGAAGCATGAGAGTGCCAACGGAAGCTTCAGATATCTTCAGTGCTACGATTTCAACTGCGGCAATGCAAGAAGTGCATTCAGACATAAGGTCGCCCTATACTTTGCCGAAGATTCGATGTATGGAGAAGCTTATACTCGTACAAATCAGACTAAGCCTGCGATGTCTTCATTGTTGGAATTTCAACTGTCCCTGCTTAAGATACGTTTGCCCTCTTCTGCAACCCGGCCTATTTTCTGCCTATCACTTTCAATGGAGCTTGAGAGGACAACCAGA
>LQNS02276621.1:8693016-8703760 GCA_001587735.2 Parhyale hawaiensis
CCCGAGGGCGACTGCGACTACACTTACTTATCTGGGGCCAGTGGGCCTATACCCGCAGCACAAACCAGTGCATGTGGGTTTCCCAGGTGAGGGTGTGGTCTAAGTTGACTTTACCTTTACTTTACTTTACTTTAGCACAATAACTTAAAAAATAATGAATGGATCTTTATGAAATTTATAGAAGTTGTTAGAAATGTCAAAAGGCATAAATGATCAAATTTTGGTACTGATCAGTTTGTTTGTTTGTATGTTTGACTCATGTTTGTCATAATGCTTGTTAGCAGCATAACTCAAAAAGTTATGAACGGATTTCCAAAAAATTCCTAAAGCTGTTAACACCATTGAAGGGCACAAATGATTAGATTTTGGTGCTGATACAGAGAAATCATAGTCTCAGAACAGATTTAAATTTTTCGTAACAGTTGCCTTGCTTGGCGGAGGTATGCGCTCTCAGAGTACTCTAGTTTAGGTATACAATACTTGGAGATTCACACCACTTGGATGATAACTTCATAAAGATCAGTATTAGCAAGAGACAAAAAGTGAGCTGTGATATCGGTACTTCTTCAAGGAACTATACAGTTTACCTACCGTAACTTTACAAGGTGTTCGTGCGTCCAGCCCTTGGTACTCATGTGAGGCCCACCTGGTACCCATGTGGGGCCCACAAGTCTTGTTGCTCTGACCAATGCCTGCTTGTAATAATTGAGGGACAGTACACAGTTCTCAAAACACAATATGCTGATCCTTTCATTCTTAGGCATATGTACAATGGTAGTTCCTTGGGGAATCCTTGCACAAATTTAGTTGAAGGTAGTTTAACATATGAAGTGGTCGACTAAGACAACGAAGTCGTCTCGGCTGACAAACGTTCAGGCAAATATGGGAGCATCATGGCTCGGGTCTTCGAGTAACGGAAACGAGCGGTGTGGTTTAGGGTTTGAGAAGGGATTTTTTTTTTTTTTTTCAGTTATCAAGACTCTCCCGTAAGTGGTCTACCAATGTGCCACATTCTGACGTTGATACTCTTAATTTTGTCTGGTAACGGTAAAGGACATTTCCTCTGGCACTATTACGGAACATAGATAAACAGTTAAAAAATTTTCTTGCGATACGATCAGTTGCAATATTTTATGGTATGGTTATGCGATATCCGAATACTGAACGGTTGCCTTGCGTTGTCAACTAATAATGAAATGTTAACAATGATTACCCTTAGTCGGTGCTAGCTTGCATCAGCAGTCCAGAGGCACCCAGTGCTTCTGCACTCGCTAGCTACCTCCTTCTCAGAACCTTAAAGTCCACACGATCTCCATCTGCCATCAGCTCCACTTGTATTTGAAGCAGAGGCAAAGAAACATTTAGCCAACATTTTATTCAAGAATTTAAAAATTTTCTGTATAGAAGGGTTATGCTATCTCCCTGCCAAAACTTTGTGCCCCTACCTACCTGAGGGAGTCGAAGCCCACCGGTGGTAACCAAGGCCCTTATCTACGGTATTGATACTGCACAATTACAGCATGTGTCTGCCGGATGCCGTTAATAATATTACCATTTTATCTGCTATGCATTGAATACTTTTATGATATTTTGTTTTGCTATAAATTTAAACTTTTTACAGTCTAGTTTTGTGAAGATCAGGAGAAAAAATCAGTCCCAAGAGTAAACTGGAATCTAATGATCAAGTGGTGTGGAGAACAGGAGCCGTCAATACTAATGATCAGTTTGAAAAGATTGCAATCCAGTAGTGTGAAGAATAAGAAAAGTAGTCGGAACTAAAAGCCAATCTGAGCTCTCCTCATTTCCTTCCCCTGACATGTTAGTGCGGTCGTGGCCAACAGAAAATCTGCGTTTGTGCCGTGCATGGGAGCAGCACCTGGTGTTTGGTGATCTCACCTTACGGCACTCAACCACCGAGAAATACTTCAGTTTAGGTTGATAACGTACCGCATAACTACTCTATTCTATACTACATAGATAAATGTAATGTTAACTTGACTGTATACCTAAGCTGGAAAATCCACATGCACTGATCTCTGCTGGAGAGAGACGCCTAATAGGCCTCTGAGAAATGCACGGCTGCGGCCGATTGCAGATTTTTGGAGCTATGGCGTCATAGACGGAATGCTGATATTGCGGATACTACCCCTCTTCCCAACAGTTTCTATCTCTGGGCCAGCCAAGGCCCCCCCCCCCCTTAATAGAGTAAGACAGTAGGAATCGCTGACACAACGAGCATCTCAAAATTTCACCTGCTTGGCGGGGAAGCGAACGTGTGGCCTCCAGCAAGCAACAGAGCGCCATGCTATCGCGCTGCTGCAGGTATCAGTTATAATCAGCATGATGAAGTCATTGCAGTATATCTTATATGAATGAAAGTGGATATCATCTTCTAATCCCTTTTAAAGAAAGTCACTGAGACTGCAAGAGTGTTTGTGATTTTTTTCTAACTATATATTTACTTCAGCTATTTACCAATAAAAATTGTGCATCAATAGTAGAGTATTCTCGAGTCAGATTTGCCAAGCTGCTGCGAAGAGACAGAGAAAAACAAAGTTCTTTCCAGCTGCAGGGCTAATTTGACTAATGCTGTAACTTCGTAGATTTCATCGAAGAAATTTACGGCATCATCGATTGGCTCTTGAAATTTAGCCCAATAGGTTTGAGTAAGCTGGGACTTCAAGCAGGTGCGCAGACTTCAACCCATTAAGTTAAGTTCCAGGCGTTAACCTTCACTCGACTGTCGAGGCTTTCGAAAACCCGATCTTGCTAAAAAATTGGGATTTTTAGTTGTCTCAAACGTAATCGAGTAGCTAGATATTCAAGCTCGCAGGCAGAATTAGTGAGAGGCCCGGACCTCTTCATCGCCCTGTTCTACCCACTTAGCATTGCACTGGCTGCCTAAAACTTTACGTGCTTGTTTCTCTGATGTGTAGCTACTGTTTAGTAAACAAAAGGAAAAAAATTTCAAAAAAAATTCCCCCACATGAGCATTTTTTTTTTTCAAACTTCATGGGTCTTGGGGCGGTAGAAGATATTCGTTTACGAAAATATGCTTTTTTCACAATTTTTTTCTCCCCATTTGACAACGTTTCCAAGCTACCCACTATGGAAAATCAGGAAAGTTGAAAAACGCTCCACATTACTGCTTAGGTCATAATGTTAAGCCGGGTCTTGTTTTGTGGCTGTAGAAGGACTCTAATGTTGTGAGCTCGATTGGATTAGAAGAGTCTATGATTGAGAAGTCATTTTTGCTGACGGGATGGTTGATTTGCTCAGCATGTAGGCGGGGAACTGAATGTGAGCGTTTTATAAGTGATAAACCATTTCGACTAGATACACCTTATTGTTGGTCAATACGGGCTTTGAAATGTTGACCAGTGCTACCGATGTACGAGGCATTGCATCCTGTGCTGCATTTGAAATGGCAGGTAACACCTGACAAAAGTGGTGTGAGAAGTTAATCTTTAAATTTAAAGTAGAACCCTTTGGTAAATGTGTTTTTTTTTATGAAAATTTGAAGTTTATATGAGGGTAGGCTTCAGAGAGGAACGTTTTCAATGTGTTTACTGCACTAACAGAGGCTTTGTTGCAGTACGGAAACGATTAAATCTCGTTTAATATTTGCAAAACCCTCACATTCAGCTCCCCACCTGCATGCTGAGAAAAACAGCCATCCCATCAGCAAGAATGACTTCTCAATCCTAGACTCTGCTAATCCAATCGAGCTCACGGCATTAGAGTCCCTCTACATCCACAGGACAAGATCCAGCTTTAACATTATGACATCTGCTGTACCGCTTCACGCAGTCCACAATTAGTCCCTCATCAGCCGACTGTACAAGAGCTGACATCCGACCCCTCAACGTAGTTTTGTTCATTCGCATTTTAGATTTCCCCCGACCATATCTATGCTCCCCTTGCTGATAAAAAAAAATAAAGGAAATTTTTATTTATAGGTTGTAGGTTATTTTTCGACTTTGTATTTATCAAATACGCTTCAACAAGCCAGGGGATGACACCTTAAGTGACTCTTATTCGTATAACTGCCCTCTTACAATTATCAGTTCTTCAGCGATTAGCATCGGAGACACGAGGGCAACTATCTACAGCTAATAACTACTACTAATTCTTCCGTAATAAAGATCCGGAGAGCTACAATGATTAAAAGAAGGTAAAACAGTCCTGATATTTGGCTCGGCCGATTCGTTACGAACATTGTCACAGTTTGCGGAGTTCATGGCTAAACTTGTGCAATTTGGAGAGAGGTCTCAGGGCCCCAAATAAAGATACTGATTCCGCGGTTATAGCGGCACCGTGGCTACGTGTAGTTTTTTTTTTCTTTTGTCGAGTTTAGTAAAGTACTTGTGGGGTCTGAGCTGTGATGTATCGTATTTATTTATGAAGAATTGTGCTCGGGTGCTATAGAACTGTATCTGTCGGTAAAATCAATACTTGCTCCCATGTTAATATTTTTTTTTTTTGTGGTTACTGGGGTACATGTAAAATTTTAGTAAAGAGTTTTCTAACATGCGAAATCGTTTCTTCAATTCTCAAATACAATTACTGATGTCGTGGTACTTGGTACTGGGTATTTGTAATTTCTACTAGTAATTCATACACAGAAATAATCATCGCAAAAGCTGTTTGAGCATCACTGTGAGGTTCAATTTCAAAGAAAGTGATGTGGCTTGTAGAGAAGAATCTCCCCACTCTGCACGCTCACTGAAGCTTCTTCACAAACAGGAATGTGGCAACAGTAGCACAGATTCGCTGCTCTAGATTAGATTAGATACTAACAGTGAACGGCAGAGTAATCCATTACCAGAAAGGGAAAGATGTCTAGGTCTCGGTCTTCTTTGAGTCACTGCCATCCTGATATATAAATCGGAAATACAATTGACCCCGTCTTCTGTCTTTGTTGTGAATTTTTTTAAAGCTTGTGCCTAATCAATTTTATGAAGAGAATGTAAAGTAATGAAAAATATTGGGCTTAGCATTTCTTTTATGTGTGAATCAAAGAGGTATAATTTTACAGTATTTTATTGTTCAGTCGAAATTGGAATTTACGCTTTTGTCTTACCCGCCCATGAAACTGCTGTTATTTCAAAAGTTTTCGGTGCCTTGATAGCAGTAGCAGCCTTTAACTTTATTTTTATTGTATTTGCGATACAGCTGGCAGCGGCTGAATTCACTGTGGAGATCACTCGCTGATGGTATTCTTACTGATGAGAAGCAACCGCCCAATCGGAGGGAGTCATCATCGATCGGGCTCCGCTCCCATGAGTGGCGGCAATAACGTCACCTGGACTCCGTCCGAAGACATTCAAGGTACTTAAGGGACTCAAATGGACCAGTACGCTAGGCACCCAATTGGGAAAGCTCTTGGATGAATGCTCTTGTTTAATGTGAACAGTAATGGCCTTTCCACACGATGGGGCATGCCTTAGGGACACGTCCAAATTTGCTCTCTTTTTCGCTCTCTAGCTGCTCGAGAGCAGGACATGCCCGATTTATCAGCGAACTCAACACAGACGGGTTGAGAACGACGTGTCACCTGGTGAGCAATACATGGATATATGGCCGGGGGCGCGTTCCGATCATAACGAGGACTTTCGAGTACTTCAGTCGCCCGCACTCTCATGTCGGGTGCTGCCCCTCTACGTGTAGAAGCAAACGCGGACACGGTCACCGTCCTACGGCCATGTTCCTGTAGGCCATAAGTAGCTTAGGGCGGCAAGTCGCTTTTTCCTGAGCTGCAATTATTCTCTCAGTTGGTACAGCTGGTCTGATGCACAGATGAATTGTTGAAGCACAGGTGGTCTGAAGCAGAGCTGGTCTGTATCACAGGTGAACTGTTGCACTGAAGGTCTGTAGCCTAGCACTGGTGTTCTGTAGCACAGGTAGTCTAAAGTGCAGATGGTCTGTGGCACAATGGGTCTGTAGAAATTTTGCCACTCAAGATGAGAGTTTAAATGCTAATCACACACCGACTACGCCATAGTCAGGCAAAAAAATCTATTCTATTCATTGAAACTGTTGAAACCTCATGCGTTTTGAATTTGCGATGCCCTCTGACACTCGGCACAAATTGTGGAAAAAGGGTGATCAGGACTTTCGGATAATTTAGCGAATTACAGTAGACGAATTTCATTGAAGCGGGCGAATCTAATATGCGTGAACTCGGTTCTTGCCCCTGCTTTTTATCTTTATGTTCCCATAAATGCGCTCCATGCATCAGTCGTGGTAAATCATTTACGTATACGCTCAAGAAATTATAAAAAGTAGCAAAATTTTAGACTAACTATTAGAAGAGAAATACAACATCTTGATGGTACCAATCTGACTCCTCGAGATCACACACGGCCCGCGCAACACCAAAGCCTCAACGACAAGGGAGTCGGCAGCTCCGAACAGACATTTCTCGCTCTCCTCGGACACACGAGTAGAGCACCGCACTGTCGCCACTACACTTTTTCTTCACTTCAGCAGCCTGTAAATATTTGCTGATCATTTTAGTTGACAAAACTGTCGATGAAATGTATATATTGAAAGTTTTTACTTCGTGTATGAGTACCATCAGCATCTTTGGCCTTCTCGCTTCCAACTTGTAGTAATGCATGAACTGCTTGTGGAGTTCTGCTCTCAAATTCATGTTTTTAGTTTATCCTAAGCTCACAACTTTGCATACAAAGATATGAAAACCTTCCTTTGGTTTATTATTTAGTAATATTTGAACAGATATGATATCAGGGAATTTTTTATTTTCCGTCATCTGATGCGTATCGTTCAGTAATATTGTATTTTCGATTAACTAAGTTCAAAAATGTGAACCGTTTTGAAACGCAGTGTTTGAAAATACATAAGGATAAAGACCAGCGTACATCATGAACGACATTTGAAACAATGCTATACTACGAGAAAAAGACGGCTTAATTTGTCCATGTAGTTAAGGATTGCTGGCTCTAAAATTCAACATCATGCCACAAAACAAACTTAATATTGTACAGCGCTGAGCAGCTCCAGCGCCCGGGCGATTATTATCATTATTATTCTAGATTTTTGTAAATTTCAATGTCTTCAAATTCGACCATCTTCGACCTCCCACCTGATGAGCCGAGGTACGGCGAAACGCGCGTCGTGGGTAACCAAATTTCTGATAAGCTTCTCTANCCCGGGCGATTATTATCATTATTATTCTAGATTTTTGTAAATTTCAATGTCTTCAAATTCGACCATCTTCGACCTCCCACCTGATGAGCCGAGGTACGGCGAAACGCGCGTCGTGGGTAACCAAATTTCTGATAAGCTTCTCTAATTTTCTTCAGTATTTATAATAATGCCACCTCAAGACAACATTATTATTCTCCTTATTTTCCCAAATTTTTCACCCGTGCTGTAGCCTTAAGCCAGTGTTCGGGAATCTACGCTGAATTTTCGAAGCATATTTTGTCTATATTGTCTCAGAAGCCGCACCATATAAATGCAAATTGGAGCGCTTATAGCCTATTGAAGTGCATGAGATTCACTGAGATCACGATTTCCTGTACCAAATAATTGTTATGGAAAGTACTTTTTTGAGAGCAAGATGACAGGAATTTTCCAGAAGCATAATTATACTGTTTGTTTTTCCATGTCATAACAAGGTCGTGGCAGCTGTTGACGATGAACTATCTGGAGACCTTTCTGCAAAAGCAGTCGTTTAAAAAAGACGAACAACCTAGCTGGGGCCTTTGAGACAGTCTGCCCGTAAAATAAACATCCATACTATTAAACATGTAGAAAAAATACATCCGATAAATAGTAAATTTATTTTATCAAGTAAAGAGAGTAGGAAACACCGCAACTTCACAGTGAATATTTATGAAATGCCGCAACTTTTCAGACACCTGCAGAGTCATCAATTCTGATAGACTTTTTATTTCCCAAATAGGTGTATAGATAGGAGAAAAATTCTTTAAAAATTATGCTGTCTACCATTCTGTTGATATTTGCAGTATTCCAAATAGTGTGTGTCCTATGAGCAAGGTAGAATAAATCATGAGAGAAAACGTTAACCCTATTTGCGGGGTTGTGTTATTTTACTACCGGGTTTTTGTCCCATTATATTTTTACAGGGAAAAGGGCTTTTGCAGTGAGGCAGCAAACCCTAGGTCTTGGTAAAAAGAGCAGAGACGTGCTACGTCTATTATAATATTTACTTCATTCGGGGTATTATCACTTGGAAGAACTCCTGTCCTGAAAAAATAAAGAATAAAAATCAAGTCTATAATAAAACGCTGTTGCTGGTCGCTTGCTTGCTTCCTTGCTCCAATGTTGGTCCTTCTCTCCGTCACGCTGTTAAAGAATTAGATAGGAAGCAATTCACCTGACGTATTGCCAGAGGTGTGACGTATTGTCAGAGGCGTGATTTATTGTAGGAGGCGTGATTTATTGTAAGAGGCGTGATTTATTGTAAGAGGCGTGATTTATTGTCAGACGCATTACTTATTGTCAGACTCATGACTTATTGTCAGACGCATGATTTATTGTCAGACGCATGACTTATTGTCAGAGGTATGGCGCATTGTCATTGAATTTATTTCCTGTACGTATGTATGACATCGTATCAACAGCTGCGTGAATTGCCAAGTTGAAATTCTGTCCTCAGTAGTACCTTACCTTGAGTTACCTTACCTTGAGAGTCTTCGGAAGAAGTCCAGATGACGTTGCTCACATACCTCACGTGTGTGGAGTCACTCTGCTGGGTGTCTTCTGTGGTGCCGCAGTTTGCAACCAAAGAGAGAGCCAGCAGCGAATTATCTCCACAGTGCACGTAACCGCTGACCACTGGTCTATCTGGTATNCAGAATTTTCCAAACATATATGATGGTAAATCGTTCGAATCTGCGCTGTATTGAATACAAGTGGAGACAGCTGAGTCGTTTGTGGTAATCGTACTCCTGCATGCCTCGAATTTTGGCCGTGAACGATCGTTGGCTACCTTTAAGTTGTTCAAGCAAGTAGGTGGGCCTGAATATATCAATATGTAGTTGTTTCTTCTAGAAATCTTGATTATTTTTATTAGCAGTTCGAGAGGCTCAGTCTTGGTTGGAGGTTTCGTTCCTGTCGTTCATAATCCATTTCGCTTATGCTTTCTTCAGCTAAATCTTTTCGTAGTAGTTGAAACTTCACGCTGATCAGATGCCCTTCTATATTGAATTTACATTGCAGCCAATTTCAACGCTTGAGGTTCAAGTCTTGGTTGGTATCCAAGTTACGGTGAGCAGTGAGCATTTCAGATGGATTCTTTTGACTGGACTATGCTTTCTTAGTGCTGCTAAACGTTTGCCCAATTCCAAACTGATATTCGCCCTTATTTTGCAGAGGGGATATTTTGCTCACGCACAATTCATGCCTGTTTAACTTGGGCTACATTTAATAGAAGATCAGGCATGCAGGGATGAGACCTATTTTACAGCAAAACCTTTACTAGGAATCGGAACAAGAAAAAACTTAATCACAAAATTACTGTCGTTATATTTGACAGTTGGGCCCTCTAGCAATACTAATAACAACTAGCTGCACTCGTGAAACTTTCACAGTCTGGCAACACCTTTCACGTTAGACCCCTGTAAAGGCCAAGGTAATAAACAAATATTATAAAGTTTTTGTTGTACTAAACTGCCCGTGGCCCGTTGGGTCATAATCGCTATCTTTTTTCCTTTTTGAAAAAGTCAGGTGTTATTTAGCTAATCATAGACCACACGCTATTTATCTCCATTCACTTCTTTTCTTACGGGTCACCATCACCAGCTTCTTTGCTTTGTAAAGTATATTCAGTACTCTGTGCGCAAGGGTAATATATATTTGACTTATTCCAATAGTATTTCCGTAGGTATCACTTTTAAGAAAGGTACGTACAGTACACGTACGTTTCTGCCCGTTTCTAACGGGACCCGTGCAATTCTTATAGTAGCAAAGCGCAATTCAAGTTGCAACGGTTCCAGCTCATTTATACTTAAAAGCTCAGGCGCAGAAACATAAATAAAAAGACCTAGCCCAGTGGCCCCAAAATTACCCACACCTGCAGCATCATTGAATCTCTAATTTCCTTCTATCTATTAATGATGAAGGGCGTGACTCAAAAAGGAGGCACGTACGTAGGTAGGTAGGTTGGTACGATGAAAAACTGAACACGATACTGAGCAATGAGACAAAATATCAGCTTATAGCGAGAGATACTACATTAATATAGAGATACTAATGACTTAACCTTACTTAGCTCTTGGTCATTGCCCTGAGCAATGTGAACATTTTTCATGCTTTTTCATGCTCAGACAGAGTCCATTGCCATCAGAAAATCTGAGGGATTATATCTAACAAAACTCCACCAGTAGCTTAGATTATTCGCTTCCAAACTGTTCTTGCTGTTCTTGGCTGGTGTATTTTTTATTTTATTATTTTCTTGCTTCCAGGTATGATCCCCCCCCCCGTTTCCCCACATACGGCGGGTTCATGAAATATAAGTCTTACACACAGCTGAAGTGCTAAAATTTTCCTCTCCAAATTTGACAATCTTAGTAAGTGCGTGAGTATCTAACTCTTTATATGTTGCCTGTGCCTCTAAGGATATTAAAATTAAATTACTATCAGCCGTTAAAAGAGCGAAGCCTAAAAACATCTACGTCAGCGAATACCTCACCCACGAGCGTGCATCTCTTCTCTTCAAGCTCCGTACTCTAAGGAAGCAGCATCCTCTGTT
>LQNS02276621.1:8803025-8815730 GCA_001587735.2 Parhyale hawaiensis
TCGTCCTCCTGGGGGCCGCTGTCGGGCCAGACTCGTCCTCTGCTCTACATTTCAACAGAGGAGCTGCTGGAAAGATTTGAACTTCGAATATTTATTGCAGTAGCTCTAGCGGAGCGAAAGCGAGGTTGTGTCGGCGTGAGTGTGGTTTTCTCTGTTTTTGAGGCTTCCTGAGCACAGTGGATGTTCGGTGTGCTCAGTGCTTGTCAGACTGTTGCAAGGTGATGTTGTGCTGTGCTGCTGAGTGCGGCTTCTCGCAAAGAACCATTTCCTGTTCACCAGCAAAGGAGTACATACAGCATTGCTTTTCTGAGCTCGCTTCTAGTTTTTTGAAAATGGAGGTGGCATTCTTAGTGCGCATTGTTTAGTGACGGCAGATAGTGGGATAGGGATCTCATCACAACAGTAGCAAGCGACCAAGTTTTGCTTAGTTATTAATGTATTTCATGTCGCTCCTCAAAAAAGAAGGTACGGAATTGAATTTCAGTTGAATCGCTTTCGAAATCAGCTTGTTGGAGCTGGATATCGAGAGTCAAAGTTTAGAGGCTGAAAAAAGGATTTTTTGTCACTGGGGCGAGTCCAGTACTGTGAAGCTAATCTTGACTGCGTATGAGATACGGAGTACATTTATTGTCCACAGTTTCTCTGTGCATTTCTGAAAACTAG
Organism: Parhyale hawaiensis; assembly: GCA_001587735.2. Lineage (NCBI taxonomy): Eukaryota > Metazoa > Arthropoda > Malacostraca > Amphipoda > Hyalidae > Parhyale > Parhyale hawaiensis. The sequence continues at coordinate 8,803,689 of LQNS02276621.1, forward strand.
AGTACTTGCTCTGTCAAAAATGGCAGCGAGTATTTTCTGAAAACCCGTCTTCTTTTAATATACTTCCGTTACTAATGTGCTTCAGAAGAATACACTACAAGGTCAACTAAAATTGTCATATTAAATGAGTGCTCTCTCTTTTAATTTATCTCAACAGCACAATTGTCGCCCATCGTAAAGAAAGTGCAGAAAAACTTTTACATTAGCAAGAAGCAAAACATTACTCAAGAACATTAATTCCCAGGAGCGTATCGTAATTAACTACAGAAGGATAAGGCTTCAGTACATCTCAAATACATTTTCTCTTGAAGCGAAAATTCTCCCTCAAAGGAAGACAACACGCTGAAAAAAATTAATTGTGTCTGCTGCCCCGTGAAAAATCATCGCTTCGTCTGTGCTTTGTTGATCGGCTGCTGAATCTATACGTCGTGAATTGAGAGCAAACATATGTTCCCATGCATAGAGATAGTAGTGAAAATCAGATTCCAAAGCCGCGATAAGAGAAGCTGCTAAGATATTCATTGTTTTGTTCTAAGCTAGGAACGGTTGCGACCAAATAATGCTTTCAGGTAAAGGGATAAGGAACTCACTTTTGCCATATTTTACAGTACAACCTGGTAATCGATCTCCAAGAAAACGCTACTTGACAACGAAATCTGAAACCTGGCGTATTTTTCGCCTATCTATTTCGTTAACAAGCGAAACGAAATAAGTACATATACGGGGCGTTTTATTATATTAGGGAGTCTCTCCAGCCATATGGGAATATTTGTTGCGTGTTTAAAAAATGGAAAGGTACTGGTGCTGTTTCTTAACTGCCATTTAACGTCAGATGCACTTGTTATATTATAAATAGCTAAACTAAAGCTGCACTCTGAATGTGCAAACTCCGTCAAGCTTCGCAATGCTAAAAGATAGAGTAATAGACGGACAAGAAACAAATGAAGAGGCGGATCGTCACCAAAATTTATTTCCTGACGACATCCTAAATTTTAAATAGTTCTTGCACAGTTCATGAAAATCTATCCATCTATCCATCCATCTATCCATCTATCCATAAACAAACAAATAAATAAACAAACAAACAAACAAAAAGCGAACAAACACACAAAAAACAAACAAACAAACAAACAGGCAAAAACATAACCGCCTAGGTGGAGGTAACTAGACCTCTGGACAAGTAAACTCAAAGAGTCTAGGTGATTCCAGTACATATGATAAGCAGGTGCGATATTTGGCCAGAGGAGGAGGCTTTGGTTCTGAATGGCTACAAACACGACCCGAGCACTCAGCGTAAATCCTGGCTTAATCGCCACAGGGCCGGGGGTGCAGACTGGAAGCGCTCATTGCAACTCGCAATGTTAATCATGTTTGAACGAAGCTGTGCATGCGGCTTACATTGCTACAAAGTGTCTTTGCGCCATTCGTTTCTTATGAAAATAATTTTACAGCGAAATAACATAGCCTTATTGCAAAGGGCTAACCATTGTTTCGCGCCTAATATAAAGTCAGTGACATAAAATCATGTATTTATGCTCTCAGGGAGGTTGTCAGCGCCTTGTACTATGACATCTAATATCATATAACACGTTCAATCCAGGATGCGGAAAAAGTTTAAGAACTTAGTAGTAGATCTAGTTCGCAATTATACAATAAAACCTGCGATCATCACCAACACTCGGAGGGGGAAGTACAAAGAACTTACCTAACCTTATATCTAACATAACTTATTACTTTACAGTAAAACTAATAAGAGCGAGCTTCAATGTAACAGCTTTCAGGGTGAATAGTAGGAAAAAGTTTTACATGCTTCTCACATTCTTATATGATCTATGTAGCATACTCTGTAGTTTTACTGCCAAATCAGCGAGTTTCGAACTATCACAAATTTCATGGTGAAAAGTACAGTAATTTTTGCGTTCTAGACAACTTCTCACGTTATCGATGAAGCCTATAGCAGAAAAACTTGCTACTTCATGAACCGGGTTTCCAGTAGGCCCCTCAGACCGCGATTGTGTACAAGATAGCGATGAAAACATCAAGGTAAAGATTACACCGAGTAAAGAGGCTCTCATGTTGTCTTAAAAGACTGTGGCTCCAAGGATGTCGAGCGACCAAAAACCGCCCACTAACAGAGCCTTTTTATCGTCTTACCGAGGGTCAACGTTAGGCAGCTCTTTAAGGATTCGAAAATTTGTTCCCGAAAGCAATTTGATGCTAGCGAAACTTCCGCTCCAATACAACGAATTCGCTGAATCCCTTTTAAACGACTCTCAACGGTTATAAACACTCGGCTTCACCGAATACACTATTGTACAAACCTGAGTCTCATTTTTGTTTGCAAATTTTTGCTGCAGCCAAAGCTTCGAGAAATTTTTGGCGACCTCTTTGGCTTCGGAACGTTGTTTGACTCATGCATGACGAGAATCGCAGTTACTGTTGCCATTCCTACACACTGGGAATGAGCACACACTGCAGGTGCGACTCCTGCTAATTGGACTGAGTAGTAGTTACTGCTGCGATTCCCAAGTATATGAAATAAGCAATTTTCTAAGTTTATTCTTAAGCTGGCTGCCCACTAACAACTTTCGTTGCCGCTAGCAGCCCAAGTAGCAACTTTACTAATCCGAGTGCGTAGACGTGGCCGTGACTTCAGCATGACGTCTATATACATTGTGCTGTAATTCTTAAAATATCGATCTCTGTGGTCCTAAACCGCTCATAATTAGGAGCGGTCGGTGAAAGTTCAATATTGCCACTCGCTATAGTGTAAAAGTTGTAGTAGCGACTGAGATATTTGAAAAATTTTGATACAGTTAAACTTTGCACAAGCTGAAGCCGTGCCGTAGCTACCAGAACGGATTACTTGAGTTGCCTCGAAGATTCTAGCGGCAGCGAAAGTTGTTAGTGGGCAGCCGGCCTTAAGTGGACTTTATCTGCAAAAAATAGAGTCAATATATGATTGTGTGAAGTATCATGATTCTGTCGTTCAGTCGTTTCAACGATATGATAACAATTAAGGACGCTTTTGTCACATATAGTTATATTGCATTATTTATACGATTAACTAACATATAAGTCAATGAAATTANATTCAGAAAGTATTGATAACCACAGCCCCGCCGCTGCCTGTAATGGATACTTTTGGACATACTGCGCTGCTGGCATGCTCGATTTAACACCGACCTGAGCAGATCCCCATTTCTATGTTCGAAGAACCTTGAAGTTCCCTCTTAAGACCACAGAGATCGATATTTTAACAATTACAGCACAATGTATATAGACGTCATGCTGAAGTCACGGCCACGTCTACGCAGTCGGATTAGTAAAGTTGCTACTTGGGCTGCTAGCGGCAACGAAAGTTGTTAGTGGGCAGCCGGCCTTTTAGTGGACTTTATCTGCAAAAAATAGAGTCAATATATGATTGTGCGAAGTTAGTACTAAGACAGCAAGTCAGCAAAGTTGCTATACTATTGTTAATTCCTGCGAAAACAGTGTATATCAATATAACGTAATAAATATGCTAATTGATTGTATATTCAGTTACTTTAAAGCGACAAAGTAAAGGTATAGTCAACTTGACCGCACCATCCGCTGGGAAACCAATGTGCACTAGCTGGGTCTTGTTGCAGATATAGGCCAACTGACCCCAGAGGAGTAAGTACGGCTGCAGTCGATCACGGATCGCTAAGAACTATGGCGCCATCGACGGAAGGTTCAACGACCCGAGTCCCCCCACGCTCCCATTGCTGGGCAAGGTAAGTGCCCCCACTGTAGCTGTGCATACCAAGTAAATTTGCTAACTCAGCGCGCCGTGAACATAAAAAACCTACTGCTTTCCTCGGGAGACTTTTACGTGTTATAAAGAACAATCTGGTTTGAGTTTCAATTATAAAGCTCCTGCTTAGTGAGGCTTTACTACTGATTACTAAATCCAAAATTTGGACGCAGCGACAGCCAAAGAGGATCACTGCTGACTGTCCTGTTTTTACAATGCAATCGTTTCGTCCTGAAACATTTAAATGCACAAAAAAAAAGCTACCTGTGCACAGCTCTCGATGGGCTACAGTGTCTAGTCCACTACGTGCTTAAACTGCTGAAAATGACGAGCAGCTCTTTATTGGTTTCTTCAAATAAACTCAAAAAAAGAAAAATAAATTTACAATAAGCTGATAAGAAAAGGAAATCTTACATCAACCCAAAGGGACCATAACAACAGGAAAGAATTGTGAGATGAAATTAAAACTGCGCAACCACAAAAATGGCCACCAGAGTTTGTTTAAAACTCTGGGGCCTCCCGTTTGCCTTTTCATAACACCAAGCCTTGGCTGCGCATTGAAGCCGACATTGTTCGTATGTCTATGATTCAAAGACTCCTGTGATGTAAGGCGAGATAAATTAATATTGCGGGAAGACGAACAGCACAAACTGCAAAGGCTTCGGTATCTTTTGAAATCATAACTGCAATCACAACACCGCCTCACTGCGATAAAAGAAGCGGCTTAATTTATTTTGAAGCCACAGTAGGAAGCGCTGATGATTTGAGTAAAATACTTTGCGGTGACACGGAAGCCATACTGAGACGCGGCTGTGTTTGATAGAGGAACAGTTTTTAGATATACGTATGCACTGGCTGTCATTCGTCACGAAGCTACCAGAGTAAGAAGGAAAAGGTCAGACGCCACAGGCCACCGGCCCTTTTTACTGTTATGCTGTATCGGAAAAGGCCGCATGTGTATATTTTTCACAGCTTCCTCAGTTGCAATTTTCAGCGCATCCGGATAAAGAAAAACCAAGGGAAGAGGAAAACCACAGTAGGAAAAAAAGGCCCGAAAAAAGCCACTTGAAAAAGCCCCGGTATGAAATTAAAAAGAAATAACTGTTTCTGAAGTTATATTTAAGAGCTCAACTCAGGTATTTGAAGTTCAGTTTACTAAAGCAAACCAAATTATATGTGCTACGCTAAATTTTATATAGCATTTGTATGTGCGAACGCAGGCTATACGAGCCCATTAAATAGGTTAGGTTTTTATGTAAGGTTAGGTTAAGTTAGGTTAGGTTAGAACAAATTAGGTTGGAGTAACTTAGATAACGTTAGGTTAGAATAGGATGGGTTTGGTAAGGTGTAGTTAGGTCAAACTAGGCTAGGTTATGTGTGATTAGGAAAAAAAAAGTTAAACTAGGTCTAGCGGGGTATGGTTAAGTTAGGTCAGGTTAAGGTAGGTCAGTTTAGTACAGCTTTATTTGTTTACTTTCATGTAACTTACTACAAAATAACGAAGTAGAGGCAATAAGTATACATGTGCTAGGCGGGGGCGGGGCTTTTTCTCTACTGGGGCCTTTTCCCTGGTGTTTATTCCTCCGACGCTTTACCCTCACTGGCCTCTTTCCCTATACCCGACGGACGTGCCTGTGAAGTAGTATATGAAAGTAGATCAGAGAAATAGACAACATTCCAAGAATCCATATAGAGTAAAGACTCTCGGTTCTCTTTTGCAAAACTGTCTATAGTTCATCAACACTAAAGTTCTGTCACCTACAAATGCTACGAATGCTGTGAATGATATCTAAGAATAGTTCAGGTACTATAATTCCAAGCTTTCGAATAAATCGAGACTACATATTAACAGCAGGCTTTTTTCTGTCAGTAACAGACTTCAACAACAACACAAATTTCTGTTACCTAAGTTTAAATGTAATTCGTGCGATCATGCACAGTTCGCTGCTATTTATATGGAGACAAGCTACGCCTGTGTCATTGTGTGACCTCTCACCGCAAGCGTCAGAGAATTATTGGCCCGGGCAAATCCGTTATACCGTTGGCGACGCTGACTGCTATTTTCGATCACAGGTACAGTAAAAACTGACTACTCGCTAGACAGGCGAACATTTGCTTCACCTCGGCCTGCTATAGCAACTGAAGGACAGATGACTTCATCACCGAAATTGAATTTCAACTTGACACGGTTTAAAGTGGACTACTACACAGTGATCTATATTGTCACTGCAAGCGGCTTAACATATGCTACGTGACACACAAGGCTACTTGTAACCTTTACTGTTCAAGCAAAGAAGAATCCAAATCGAACTAGGGAAGCTGGAATATCACATTTTAGTCCAGCAAGTACACTGTCTTCTGAAAATTGTCAGTACTTTAATGACGAGTTCTGCTAATTATTTATGATGAAGAGTGATGGGTAAAAAAGTCTCCATACCATCGCAACTTGTGCGCTGAGGACCCCATCTCCGAGCCCATTTATTTACTATATTGAATTTGGAGAGGTTTATCCCAAAGCGACCATTTTTGTGTGATCACGGGATGAACCATGGTTTGACGACCAGTGCTGGTTGGCTTATGAGGTCAGGCTGCTTTTCGGGCTTGGCGGCGTTCGGGTGACCGTTCGTTGTGGCAGACATATCTATGTAGTTTTTTGTAGATCCGAGGCAAAGCGTATATTCGAGACAGCCCAGCATTGCTAGAGATAGCGCTCCAGAAGGTCTCTGCTGGGGATAAACCCAAGTAGAATCTGTACTGGGCCCCACGTGGGTTGCCTACTGGGGCCCATATGGGCAACTTCTGGTTTTTTGGAAAAAGTGCCCAGGTGGGGTTTATGAAATGCATGGTATTCTTTTGGGTTGGCCACTAGGCAGCCATGTAAGAGAACCACGTACACCCCATATTATGAGGCTTAGTGACCTACCCATATTTTACCAACCTTATGCCTGTGTGTTTATATACATATATCTTCCACCAATGACCATCTGAATCCCATATTCCCATGTGGGGCCCACGTGGGCCCCATGACCGTCTTCTACTAGGAAATAACCACATGTTGATTCAGCGAACTGAATTGTTCAGCCTTCGGTGCTGAGCCTTATCTTCCACTCCTCGATCGTGGGCCCGGTGGCGGTATGGCTATCAACCTCCTTGAGACAAGGCGGAGTTTATTTCGGCTCACTTCAAAAGTTAGCAGAGCACCGATATGCAGCCGTTCCCTGGGTTGTTACACTCGGCCCTGCTTGGCCTCTTTGGCGGTTAGATCCAGCACTGTGCGAGCACTCTTGACAGACCTTAACCCATGAGGTGGATTGGACCTCAACCCACAAGGTGGATTGGACCCTGTCTGCAGTTTCTTTCTACGGTTTTTTATTGTCACTTGCTGGCATTCTAATTTCTAAGCTCTGCGTAATTTCAGGCACCTGATTTGGTCGGGAAGTTTTTCTCGTTGTTGGCTTATTAGAAATACATGTTCCTATTGCTAGAAGTCACAGCTTGCCAAATGTAGGCAGTTACCGGCCTAAGTCTCTGACTACAATATTGTTAAACGTATTTGAAAAACTGGTTGCATGGGCATTCAGTCGCTTTATACTGAGTTGCTACCACGGGGTCAATTTGCGTACAGAGAGTACTAGAATACTAGGGTTGCTGTCACGCTTTTTTGCCCGTCTGACACTTGCTCAGTCTGTGCTGGATCGATGTTTTGAAGCGCGCCTTGTTCAGTTGGACCTTAATGCGGGGTTTGATAGAGTCAACTACAGAGGTATAATGAATAGTTTGGAAAATTTTGGTGTGATTTTATTTGTGCGTTCATACAGCGCTTGCTTGTCACCTGTCAGATAATATCCGGAATGAAGCCCCGGAGGAAAATGCCACCGGGAAAATGCCCCAGTAAGAAAAAGCCCCGCCTGTCTCGTAAAGTTATAAATAAGAGCTCAGCTCAGATATTTTGAAGTACAGTATATTGAAGTGAACAAACTTATATTAGGCCTGGCTAAATTTTCCTTAGCATTTGTATGGGCGAACGTAGGCTGCAAGAGCCCCTAAAATAGGTTTTGTGTGGTAAGGTTAAATTAAATCAGAGTTGGTTTGTTTTGGCGAGCTTTGGCTATGCTAGGTTAGGTTAAAGAAATTATGTATGAGAAAGTAAACTAAGGTTAGGTCAGAATAAGTTATGTTTGGTTAGGTTAGGTAAGGTTAGGTTCGATTAGAAAAGTCAAGTCAAGTCCACTTGACTTGCCCGGAAATGCAGAAAGTAACTCTGAATCGTGTCGCAGGTGCTAGAAACAGCCTGATATGTTGAGCCGAATGAAGTAAGATTTACAGGCGATCATTTTTGAGTCAACGCATGAAGCTTGAATAAACGGGTCGAAGCCAGGGCACCTGTTTGAGAATTCGGACAACTTGAGCTTCAAACGCTTAATTTCGCTGTCCATTCGAACACGCCGTAGGTTGGGCTAGGCTTTGTTTGGGCAGGTTAGTTTGATTAGGATAGGTAAGCTTGGACAGTTTCATTAACCTAATTTATTTTATCATAACTTACTTAAAAAACCCAGGTTAGTTAGTAAATGCAGTATATATTATATTAGGTGATAGGCGGGGCTCTATTCCAGCTCCCACGATCTTTGGACGAAACACGCCAGCTGAGTCCCTAACCCATCCCTTAATTTTGCGAGTGGTTAGATACCAAACTCGTTGGTACTGGTATGGAGTTCGTTGCTGGGATCCGTGTCCAGTGGTGTCGGTTTGCAAGCGTTCAACTCGGCTGTGAATAATTTTTATTAGACTCTATTTATTAGCAACGCCTTGGGCTTTTTGGAGGCTACTTTGTGCTTCATTTGGGTAATTGCCGTCCTTTGATGTTATGGGGCGAAGTTTCGCTTATAAATAACTTATTATTTTAGTGGCCTCGAGAGGTAATAAATAATAATAAACTTTATTTACTATTCATGGAAACAGTACAATATTGAAATGTTACGTGGTACGTAAGTGAATGTATCTTATTTCGAGGTTACAAACAAAAGACACGTCGCAGTGGTCCTACATTCTAGACCTCATTACGCCCCATGGCTTGGGCTCCATCAAGCAACACTATGAGCTGCCATCGCAGATACATATTAGATCGTTTGTAGCCAAGGCCATTAAAGATGACTTTTATTAATGAGTTGTTAGAGTTTTCAGTCCTGTTCTTTTTAGGCTCAGTGATTTTGTGACCTAGGTAAGTGGAGCTGCTTACGTACGCAAGCTCCACACCGTTGAGAACAGAATGTTTGTGACCAAACAGGTTTCTAGTCCTAGGCCTAATATACTGTATACGCACACTGTTTTGACCGTACTATGCTCAATACAAAGATTATTCACCTGGTGCTCGCAGATTGTAAGAAACTTTTGTAATCCTGTAGCATGGGGAGAGGCAAGCACCATGTCATCAGCATAACTAAGGGCATTCACTACTTCATTGTAAAGATAACAGCTGACCTACTCCAGCTGCATTCAACTTTGTACGGATACAGTCAATGAAAACAATACTTCAATGTGTTTACAACGTAAGGAGGTATTTATTTCTCCAGCAAACTCTTAAACAGAGAGTAATGGTGCACTTATCAAAAGCTGCCTTAATGTCTAGAAAACAGAGACACTGAGGAGCCTTTGTCGATGAAATAATTTATAACTTGTTTAGGTGCAAAGACAACCATTGCTGTACCCTGTAGTGCTCTAAGGTCAAACTGGTTATCTGCAGTGTCCATATACACTGACAACTGTTTCAGAAGAATCAGATCTACTAACTACTCTACTGTGTTATCCCAAAATACCTGATGCCTTTTTAATCATTGTTTGGGTTCTGTCAAGTTTAATGCTAATTGGAATATAATAGAAGAATGAAAATTTGAGACAGAGTGATGATTATGATTTTATCTACGTGATAAATATTGCCATTATCGCCGATACAAGTTATGCCAATTCATATAACAAACAAAGAGAAATTGTTTTCCATGACGTTGACCTATTTTGTAACATACAGTATAACAATCAAACATGACACCTACGTACAGCATATTTCTGCGTCCTGTTCTCCCGAATCGCTTTGTGCATCACTTCAAGAAGTGTCTAGTTCCGTAGAGTGGCCCATCTCATTGGTTCGTTCCAAACAGAAACAGTCCAAAGTTTAACAAATATTTTGTACAGTTGTTTCTAAAGGTAAATTTTCTTTACCATAACGTACACAACCGCATTTCGATTAAAAAAGAATACGTTTCCATAGAGAATGGATTCCAAAATGTAATAAATTCTTGGTACTTGGGTCTGAGAGTAAAGATGCATTACCATAACAACAAAGACCAATGCATTTTGACTCAAAACGTGGGCATTTCTATAGAGAATGCTCTGAAATTTTGCTAAATTTCTCGGCACTAGTTTCTAGAAGTATATCTGTATCACAACAACGTAAACCAACTGCATTTTAGCTGCAAAAGACCATTTCCATGGGACATCTGCTCACAAGCCACTGTCGCGAAAGCCAACCTGGCGTCTGCACCACGTGACCCTCCACACTCCGGAGCTAACAAACGACATTAGTTGGTTGTAGCCTCGCAGTAACCCGAGACGCTGATGATGAGAGAAATGGTGGGCCACCCNCGTTAATGAGACTGGTCTATAGTTTGCTGGATCTGTACTATTTCCGGCTTTTGGGATTGGGGTAATGATTGCGTGTTTATAAGTGCTTGGTATAACACCATCGTCCAATGATTTACACCACATGATGTAGAGCGGGTAGGAAATGCTTAGCTTGCACATTTTGAGGATTTATGTTTATGACCAAGCAGGTTTCTAGTCCTAGGCCTAATATACTGTATACGCACACTGTTTTCACCGTACTATGCTCTATACAAAGATTATTCTCCTGTTATTCGCAGATTGTAAGCAACTTTTGTAATCCTGTAGCATGGGAGAGGCAAGCACCATGTCATCAGCATAACTAAGGGCATTTACTACTTCATTGTAAAGATAACAGCTGACCTACTCCAGCTGCATTCAATTTTGTATGGATACAGTCAATGAAGATATTGAACAGAATGAGAGAGAGTAAGTCTCTTAGTCATATACCATTAGTTATGCCAAACGTCAATGACATTCCCATTCCCATGTAACATATTTAGCATTTCTGGATTTGAAAACAATACTTCAATGTTTTTACAACGTAAGGAGGTATTTATTTCTCCAGCAAACTCTTAAACAGAGAGTAATGGTACACTTATCAACAGCTGCTTAGCGTCTAGAAAACACAAAGACACTTAGGAGCCTTTGTCGATGAAATAATTTATGACTTGTTTAGGTGCAAAGGCAACCATTTCTGTACCCTGTAGTGCTCGAAAGTCAAACTGGTTCTACTAACTACTATACTGTGTTATCCCAAAATACCTGATACCTTTTCAATCATTGTTTGGGTTCTGTCAAGTTTAATGCTAATTAGAATATAATAGAAGAATGAAAACTTGAAGCAGAATGGTGATTATAATTTTATCTACGTAGTAAATATTGCCATAATCGCCGATACAAGTTACGCCAATTCATATAACAAACAAAGAGAAATTGTTTTCCATGACGTTGATGTATTTTGTAACATACAGTATAACAATCAAACGTGACACCTACGTACAGCATATTTCTGCGTCCTGTTCTCACGAATCGCTTTGTGCATCACTTCAAGAAGTGTCTAGTTCCGTAGAGTGGCCCATCTCATTGGTTCGTTCCAAACAGAAACAGCCCAAAGTTTAATAAATATTTTCTACAGTTGTTTCTAGAGGTAAATTTCCTTTACCATAACGTACGCAACCGCATTTCGATTAAAAAATATACGTTTCCATAGAGAAACGATTCCAAAATGTAATAAATACTCGGTACTTGGTTCTGAGAGTAAAGATGCATTACCATAAGAATAAAGACCAATGCATTTTGACTAAAAACGTGGGCATTTCTATAGAGACTGCTCTGAAATTTTACTAAATTTCTCGGCACTAGTTTCTGAAAGTATATCTGCATCACAACAACGTAAACCAACAGCATTTTAGCTGCAAAAGGTCATTTCCATGGGACATCTGCTCACAAGCCACTGTCGCGCAAGCCAACCTGGCGTCTGCACCACGTGACCCTCCACACTCCGGAGCTAACAAACGACATTAGTTGGTTGTAGCCTCGCAGTAACCCGAGACGCTGATGATGAGAGAAATGGTGGGCCACCCTAGGATATGGAGCTCGCAATGGTA
>LQNS02276621.1:8847313-8860694 GCA_001587735.2 Parhyale hawaiensis
GACAGTGGCACAGAAGAATGAGGGCAGATATCATGGCACATAAGGACAGTGGCACAGAAGAATGAGGGCAGATATCATGGCACATAAGGACAGTGGCACAGAAGAATGAGGGCACGTATCATGGCTCAAAAGGAAGGCGGCACACAAGACTGAGAGCAAGTATCACGACACATATGGTTGTTGGTAAAGCAGAGGAATTAACAAACGGAACGACGTTTCATCAGTTTTTGTAACATTCTTTAGGACTCCTGGAAATTTCATGAAAATACATTCAAAAGTTTTTGAGCTATGTTGAAAACAGAACGACCAACACAAAAAGTGATAGGCGGCTCAGCACTAACATATGATATTCTCTTCTTCTGAAAATTCTCACTAATTCATAACAATTTCACAACGTTTTAAGTTAAGTAGCTAACGGACAAAGCGAACAGACGAACGCCATTTAGCACAAAACCTCCTTATGGCAAAAGCAAGTGTACAGTAGCACGACCTTCCACGTGAACATAGTTAACCCTATAAGGACCAACTAAAATGCCCGCTTTTTGTAGGAATAGCATTATTTCTAACGGTCTGTAGGAAGTACGCTGGTCCCTAAAGGGTTAAATGTGACCATTCTCTCCAAAATAGAGCAAGCACTAGGCAGACTATATGCTGTACATAATGAGATTGTAGATTGTGTTGAGACACTGTAGATTCTGTTTACAAACTGTTCATTATGGCATTCCCATTCAGTACCTCGCATACTTGCCATTTTGGCAATTACGATTTACACTATTTTACATATTTTGCTTCGTTCAGTTATAGAAGTTAGACTTGGATCTTCTGTTACTCGCAAGATCATGTCTGCAGCATTAGACTAGGACTTAATACTTATATCAGTTTCACGTGGCTGACTGGATTAGAGTATCCGTATCATCAAAAAGTACGGCGAGGAAAATTTGACAACACTTCATCGATAGTTCCTACTTTCGTTACTAATGTGCTTATAAGCGATACACAACAATGGCCAACTTTAATGACCATAATAGATGAAAGCTTTCTCTTTCTATTGACTTGAGCAGCACAGTCTGTCCTTCTCTGAGATGATACGCGGAAAATATGAGCTTTTAGGAGTGTTCGATTGGGTGGTATTAAAGTCGATCTAAGCCTAGCCAACGCGACTTGACTTGCCCGTAACTGCTTACGGGAACGTTGACTTCACCACACTGATTCGTGTTGCAGGTGTCATTAGCAACCCGATTTCGTTGAGCTGACTGTAAACTCCATTTTACTGACCAAGATTTAGTTCATAGGATCCCCTTATGTAACTGATTAAAGGCCAGCGCCTGAAACCTTAATAAACGGATCGAAGCCGGGGCACCCTAAACTTGTAGACAGTTTCAGATAAATCAGGCATCGAAAGCCTAATGTTAGGGCCCAATCGAACGTGCCTCATCAGCAAGCAGTGAAACATCGCTGTATTGATACTTTCGCCCCGTGTCATGCATACACCATGATACGACTTCAGTAGAACGAAATTTTTACGCTCAAGCGAAAACTAGTTTGTGAAAGGAAGCAATCCAGTTGAAAAATAGGTATTTTCTGCGTATACTTCACTCTCACTGAGCTTCAATGATGATATACTAAATTTGCGCTTATTGAACCAAGCGCAAATAAAGTATCAATGTAGGGCGAACGTAAATTGTAAAACTCAGATTCTATGAGAGTACTTAGATGAGCTGTAAATATTCTCACTGTTTGAATTTCAACTTTGGCCGGACAAGAAGGGTATTTTATTTTATGTATGGGTTTTCCCCCTGTGGCCATCTTCTTCAAACTGGTCTAATTTCGCCCGCTGATTGACATCAGAATACAACAAAATCGCTAAACTCTCCAACCTGGCCTATTTTTCTCATATCTACAGTATTCTGTCATAAGAGTGATATGAACGATGCAACTTTGTGATATACCTAAGAACATGGTGTTTATTTTATTCTATTGAATCAGTACGGACGGAACAACCAATATTTCACACCCATAGTCTGTAGTTCAATATTTTGATATGTTTTGACTATGGACATACAGTATTTAGGCGTGACGTTGAGCAAAACAATTACGTTAACGAATTGAAACTATTGACTATGTTTACTGTAACTAGAAATATAGTCCTGTATTGAATAAATAGCTGAATATTGTAAACATTTAAATGTTTATACACTTTAACGTAATTTTTATACAGATTTTTCATCATGCATATCAAGCTTACAGTTTAAGTTTCATGCCCTACAAATTTGCGGTAGCATTCCCTTTTTCCGAAAACATTGTTCTGTGCTTTGTTGACATGATAAAAAAATTGTGCTTCTAGGTTTTGCGCTCCGAGAAAAAATTACGCTGCTCACCTCTGGTATTTTGATATCTCTTACTCGCGCATTGTTCTAATTTAGTATAGTGAGACAGTTTATAATTTTGAACTTACTCAAAAGGCTAAGTAACGGTGAAGTCAATCTCACTGCACCCCCTGCTGGGAAACCCACGCGCACTGGTTCATGGTGCTGATACAGGCCAACTGGCCCTGCAGAGGAGTGTACGGTTGCAGGCGACCACGGATCGTCTAGAACTCTATATATGAAGTGATCGATGGAAGGTTCTTCTGCAACAACCGGTGCCCCCACCCCCTCTGCCCTCCCCATTTCTAGGAACGGTAAGTTCCCCATCGACAGCTGTACATGCCTATCGCAGGGCGTCGAGCGCAGCTTTTCCTCGCCTGCCTGGCTTGGTATTCGAACCTGCAACGTCCAGTGTCATGAGTTCAGCACGCCAGGCTCCTGATACCTATTATTTGCCGTTTGATATCACACGAGGCAATAGAACATCAACATACTTGAAGTTTTACAATCTTTGCTAACACACATTTTAGATATTTTTTTTTTGTGGAGTACGAGGTGTTGCTTTTTCCTCTAAGCTGGTGGATGGATCAGATATTCGGTGCGACTGCCAGTAAAAGAACAAAATTGCAAAACTCCCAGTGGTTGAGCTGTTAAAGACTGTGTCTCGCTCCTTGTCGCGAGGTCCGATGTACTATTCCTTAGCCAGGGTGTGAAATTTTTTCTATAGCGCCAAATCCCTCAAGGCTTTTAAAGTTAAACTCAGTAGAAAGCGCTACATATTGTTTATTCATGGAGAGGAATTTTAATAATTAATACAGTAAAAGATTTCTCGAACTTTCTAGGGTAATAGATTAGTACAGCGGATTAAGTGAATTAAAAGAAAAGAGGATTACGAAAGTTAACGCAATACGAACGTAATAAGACTATAGTATAGGCTATGGGCTATAATATTTAACGTAATGAAAATTGAATTTTCAATCTTGACTAAAACGCAAATTAATTTATCTAATATCGTTAAGTGTTATTAAAGTACTTCGATGATGAAGATTGGCCCAAAAGCTCATGAAGAATAGTAGACTAAGTGGTGACAATAAACGACGATTAATCATAAAAAAGAATCCAGCATCTGCGGACAATAGCTGCGGGAATCCTCCGGCACGAGAAGTGGCGAGAGGCGCAGTAATACGAGCTCCAGTTGGCAGGCTGGCGGTCGCCCATGAGATGAACCACGAAATGGCGATGTCGACACCGGCAATCAAAGAAAGCTTAAAAGCTTAGAAAATTAAGAAGCGGTCACGAAGATGGAGAGGAGGCTAACAGACGACTAATGGCTGGCCAGCGCACGGCGTACAGAGGCGTCTGGTAACTCTCTCACACCCAAAATGGCACCGCACGATTGTACTGCAATGAGTACAAGACACATGTATAGCGATACACTAAGTAGCGAGTTTGAGTATCACGATTTTCGTAGAAAATTATAGTTTGATAGAAAATTATACAATCATTCAAATAGCATTCAACCCAACTCAGAGAATTTTGCCTCTCCGAGTGGTGAAGAACACCGCTTTTAAGACAAGGAAAGAAGTTAAAGTTATACGTCCACTCGATTTGGTTTAAGTTAAGTGATAGAAAGAAGTTAAGTAAGAGATAGAAATTCAGAAGCCTATCCTACTTAATTCGGGAAAGCTAGAAGTAGAACACAGCACAAGAAGGTGCATAAGTGTAAGACTCACAGATTGAGCAATCCCTAAGGTTAATTTAATTACGAAATTGGCTTGAATAGTGAAATGATTTATTTTAGGTCGGGCAAACGCAGGGCGGACTTAATAGTGAAGCGAAATTAAGAATAGAGCAAAGCAGGGTGAGCAGTGGGTTATCCAGCACTTCAAGACGCTCACAGGAGGCCGAGTCACCAATTCCATGGAAATAACTTAGAGGCACTTCCCTTTGTCAACGTTGCAATAGGCCAGCACCACCGACAGTCACCAGCGGGTTCAACCTCGCCACTGAAATCGTCCAACGAGAGTTTTGCGGTATTCTGAACTTTATCAAATACTGCATAAGTAATTCCGGCCCTCTAGCGGGCGAGGTAAGATGCTTATTAATTTTTACTAAGATGCATCTTCAGT
Organism: Parhyale hawaiensis; assembly: GCA_001587735.2. Classification (NCBI taxonomy): domain Eukaryota; kingdom Metazoa; phylum Arthropoda; class Malacostraca; order Amphipoda; family Hyalidae; genus Parhyale; species Parhyale hawaiensis. Next base: position 8,851,809 of record LQNS02276621.1, read on the forward strand.
TAGTTAAATTAATTTTCTTCGCTTAATTAGGTGATGCCAACACGCGCCGTTCCAGTTAATTTGGGTAAATTAAGTTAGGATGTTAATTTTGCTTCTTATTAACAAGTAGTAATTTTGATAGTTAAAATAATCTATAGGACAGCACAGAACTTCTGATCGGCACAATGAATTCAACACAGCAACCGCTCTAGGGTACGAGTGAACTAGATCCAGCTAAATACCTACACTAAGAAACTGAGCGCATAAAGCCAGAGGATCAAATAACAATTCAAGGCTCAATCAACGCGATCCATGTACGTATAAGAAGACTCAGAAGCCACGCTAAGAACTGCACCGCATGAAGGAGCTTTAATAACTCAACGGTAAACACGATTGTAAAGGGAATGCTTAAAAAAGTGAACCTTACGGCCAGGAGGTAATTAAAAAACTGAACTATACTGCACGAAGGAGATTTGAGAACTGAGTTTTACGGTACGAAGGAGATTATGGCACGGAACCATACGGCCCGAAGCACGTTGTGGTCTGCAACAAAGTGCACAGGGAGTGTACACGGTCGCATAGTACGAAGGTGGTTTCAGATATTCTGAAGTGGTGATCAAGAAGATCAATTGGTTGGAGGACGATCATGCACAGTTGATAGTAACGATTGAAAGTAATTGGCGACCAAAACCTACGTCAGAGTGCCAGAGAAATTCCTGTCACTTGGTGTTTGTTGGTGTAGCAAGTCTGCATGTTACTGGTAAGGTGAATAAGCTCAATAAAGAGGTACCACATGAGCTCAATGAATAAAACAATAGTGCGGCGTTTTGAAGTATATGTGTTGCTGCGAACCTCCAATGACCCATTTCTTCACTGAATATTCACTTGTGACGAAATGTGAATCCTTTAATACAACCGTAAACAATCAGGTCAGTGGCTTAATTGCGCACTTGATGAGTCCATCAAACGTCTCCCAAAGCCAAAGCTGTTCACTCACAAAAGTTTATGGTGACTCTCCACTAGTATGCTACTACTATTATCCACTGTACTTTTTTTGGAATACAATCATAACATTCATCCGAGGTTTTTCGTAATCAGCTCACTGAAATGAATGTTTGATTGCTAAAAATGAAACTTGTATTTGTGGAAAGGTGTAACACAAGTCTACAATAACGCACGGCCCCATGTTACAAAAATGACGTTGCAGAACGGCACAGGATCTGGAGACTAGGCTTTTCCCTATTCCCCATATTCTCCCAATCTTTTACCCTCCGATTTCAAGTTCTTAAGCATTTAGACGGATTTTTTCTCGTGATGCAGCTTTCAAATCTAATTTAGAGGTATAGCCAGCTTTCAAGGCCTTTTTAGTATCGAGGCTAATAGGTAATAATTTCGCCGATTGATGGAAGAGATATATAAATGGCCACGGCTTCCACATTGATTAATTCCAATAGTTCGATGTAATATTTTCACTTGTGTGCGTGAGTTCGTCACCGTACTTGGCTGAGAGAGTGAACTTCGATGCAGAATAATGCAATCAGGCTACAGTGCTGGATGGTGACTTAGAAGAAATGATCCAATAATAAGTAGCAAATTGCTACTTGCTAGATGCAGACAACAAAGTACAAGGTCTACATCTGAATGAGTGCTACCAGCAGAATACACTATACAATGTTCGTACAGTAAGGCTAAGTACCAAAAAGCTGATGCTTGATAGCACAAGCGCCTTAAATATCAGTCATTTGGAAGGCCAGCAACTTTCGCCTCAATTTGGTCGGAAGTCCGCCGGTAAATAAGCTTACGTTTATGAGAATGACAAATATCACTGAAATTCTGGTTACAGGTTTTAACAGACAGCTTTTATTGATATAGGTTCCGGCCGGAAGGTCATTGAGAATTACGCATGTCGCTCACATTTAGCGATGCTGGTAAACAAGCATATTTTGTACGGTAAGGAATGCGTCCTTTCTCTTCCTTATCTGAGAGACTCTGACCTGCAGACGGGGCTACAGCCCCCCAAACATCAACTCGCATGGTACAAAGAATGCGTCTATACATTTAAATGTTAAGGCTTACACAATGGAATGTTGTATGTGCGAAACGCATGTATGACATTCGATTATTAATATCTAAATATATTGCAGTTAGGTCTTTGTAAGCGGCAATTATTTTTGAAACAAATGAATACTTGAGCAAAGTACTAAGATTTAACGTAGGTGTTTGCAAATGGATGGAGTCCATAGCAAAATTTTATGGCCTTCTTAAACTCAACATCGGACAATACCTGTATTCTGCGCAAATCCTTATAAGTACATGGATGGCTTTATCAAGGCAAGTAGCATTTAATCTTCCGATCTCTAAATCGTAATTATGCATAGTGTCTACAGCGCACAATTTTTTTTGGCAGGTTTGCTTGAGAATCACTAATACCAACTCTCTTGGAAGATATTGTCAATATAAAATGTGAAAATCACAAGCCACGTTTCATATACAAAGAAAGAACAAACCAATCGTCCTTGTATACTCAATCGTAACCCAAAACTACCAGTGGAATATAACACTGCAGAAAGTCAGCGTGGCACGCACACTCAGCGTGATTGGTAAAGTGCGCCCCACGGCACATTTTCATCTTGGCCGGCGGCATGGGCCTGATTTTCCAATTTCGGCTTCAGCAAGAAGGCCATAGACCGTTGCGGAGGGAGCATTGTTTCCCTAAGTCTTTTTGAAAGCAACGTTCCCGGAATTTTAGTTGGCAAAGTCCGCGGAGGACGGGAACTCAGGTGGCACAATTAACAAGAGGTAGACACTACCGGGTTTGTTAGCGGGGTTGTTTTGAGACGTCGTCTGTTACTAACGGTTTCAAATGGACGGTTAGACGCACGGCTGTCGACTACGTGAAGAACCCGTCCAGAGTCTCTGTGTCGCAACAGATGCCGAGTTGTATTTCTTATGGGATTACAGCAAGACCTCCATGTGTTCGGTACTATTGTTGGAGAAACACAGCATTGTGTTGCCATATTGTAGTTATCATGGGATTGCACATAGACATCCATCTGCTCTGCGCCAATTAAGTATTCGGAACCATCAAGAAAAAAGTACATTTCAAGGACTATTTTGCTGCCAATATCGCCTACACTAACGCAAAGGCACTAAGGCGTTGTTCAGCGCCGGTGAGACAATTGCTTCTTGCTCCGACGTTTTGGTTCCATTCTGTTATTCACGTACATTTTGCAATTTTTGAAATAAGATTGTCTAGAGCGTTGTAAATGCATGTAAATTTTTTACCTATTTCATAAACTATGTAGGGCATCAACGTTGGCACCGCTAGACACAGTGGCGGATTTAAGTCAGTTTTTTTGAAGCATGCGCGTGAGGACAGATTTATATCGGATCCTTTTGTGAGTCACAGCGAGTTCATTTCATCAGGTTTATGCTCCAGTGTCAACCATTGTTTTACACCCATAGTCTGTAGTTCTCCATTATTTCGGTACATTTTGACTCTGGACATATTTAGGCTTGCGAATGAACTGATATTAGTGAAACTGGAAGATTTATTGCTAAAAATTTCCACTACGAATGTACTTCATCCTTTTTAATAACGAAGACTATACACACAAACTAAGACTCTGATCGAAAATATACCTAGTGCTTCCAACCCCCTAAAAACGAAATAAAAATAGAAAATAGTCTCAGTTGTGAGAAATAATTACATAAGTCATGCATTTCATGTGCATACTTTTGTACCCAGTAGTCAAAATTAAGGCGAAGAATTTGCGATGGCACTTCTCCGTTGATCACAACTTTGTTATTAACTTGCAAATGTAGGATGCAATGCAACTTTCAACTTGAAGGAACATAAGAAATGAGCATTCTAGGCCTCATTATGCAGAGTAGCGTAAACTTTTCCTTCGGTCATAAGAAGAGAAAAATTTTTATTTGAAGTTTTTTAGCTAACAGTGAAGTAGCACCCCTCTTCTACATTAATAATTGAGCTCGGTGCCATAGACACTCGATCTGAAATAAACATTGTAATAGAGACTAATGTGAAAATGTACACATATTTGTTCGTTTATCTGGCCATTTTTTGTCACACATAGGTCAAAATTCGGCTAAGTTGCAGACGATGGAAAGAGTATACGGTAATTTTATATTTCAATGCACTTCTTATAAGGCCAACGTTGAAATCGAATTGCTGAAGATATCTGAAGCTTCTCTTAGCACTCTCATGCATCCTGATTCTCAGTACAAACCAGGATGCATAAGATTGCTTAGAGATGCTGTATACTTCTTCACTGATTGGGTTTCAACGTTGACAAGGTAAGAAGTGCATGAAAATGTAAGATGACTGTTTTCGATGATTTGCAGCTAGATCTACTTTCTGCCTATCGGTCGTTTACCGAGTCTTGACAGAATGATCACAGTCTTCACTGTAGCGAAAGTTTCACTTATCATTGTTTAAAGCGTGGCAGAAAATGGCAGAACAAAGTAAATGAACACACGAACAGATAGATACACTTTATAAATTATTATATTGTAGAATATGTTGTTGTATTGAAGGACAATAATAAATATCGTAAATAACAGTACTGGAGAGTTTAGTATACCTTCCAATGTGCTAGTTAATGTCTAAGGTTATTTAGCCTGCGTTTCTACACTGCAGTCGTCACCAATTTTCATTGCCAAATTTCTTCTCAAAACAACACTGGACCGATTTTGATCATTTTGATGTAAAAAATGTGAAATATTTAGTTCTACTTGCACGCTTTATAAACTTGACTCTAGACGCCTATTCAACCTTGTCAGCTTTGAAAAAGAGGCTAAGCAACGCTGGTTCTAGGGGCTAATAAGAGAGTGTTTTAAAACACAACATCCTATTTCTTCCGAGCGAAGAGCAACATTCATTTTTCCAAATATTGAACCATTACCCTGTCAGGGCTAAAAGACCTGTTTACCCCTAAACGCCCAATTAAATTACTCGAAAGTACTGACAAAGCTTGATCATTTTTGCTCAGAGAGAATTGTTGCTGTTGTAGCTGCAACTCCCTTTGTAACATTATGCACAATTTTTCTTTGCAATTTTTGGAACTCATGCAAAATCTTCAAAGTTAGTTTTACAATACTAGGTAAACGCTTAACACAGTTCTTTTGTACCTAAGTCAAGTGAACATAAAGAAAATGCTACAATACTCGAGCAAAGTTTCGCGTGTGGCCAGCATTTGAGCACGTTAAGAGTTTCTTCTAAACTCAAGCTTGTCGTGCCTGCCGGCCATGTCTCCGATGCTCTTGTCCTATCGGGGGCGGTGCACTGGAAGTGGCATGTCGTTAATGCGCCTTATTTTGTAGCACCGAGAAAAGAACTTATTCCTGTGTGAGATACATGCGCGATAAGGCAAGGAACGACTGCGCCTATGCTCGTAAAATAGTGAGAGTTTATCCCAATTGTAAGTAAGTATAAAAATAAATGGTTTTTCAAGCGATGAGGTTCTTGTAAAGTTGCATATATGACACCATCGTTCAAGGGTGAAGGACTTGTTTTGATGAGCACCTTTACCATTGCGTTCAAGTGGAGACAATTAATTTTTAATACATGACAACTTTGTGAAAAAAGTCATACCGCGCAAGCTGCAAGCTGAACACGGCCAAACCCTGGAGCACCCTCCTGGTGGGGACGACATATCCCAGCATGCATGAAGTTGACTAGGTAAAGGCTAACCGACGTATGCCCTTGAAGTGGTGACAGCATCCCAGAATGGACTTGACTAATCTAAGTCCAAAGCAGGTACGTAAAGTGGTAACAACATCCCACCAGGGACTTGACTAGGCAGAGACAAACCAACCTACGCGCGTCAAGTGGTGACGTGACAATTTTCCAGCATGGCCCTAGACACGACAAACTGCTATCAACTAAACTAATTAAAAATTATCAGCATGTACATAACAGTTGCGCAGGGCAAAAGCACCCCGCTCTAGTATGGAAGCTCACATCTATAACTTGATTTCCCGACGGAAGAAGTTTTTTAATTTTGCCCTACAGCGGTACGATGCCATATGTCGCGGCAAGCACCGATGCCGACAATGTTTTTTATGGGAGAAACTTGAGGCAAAAGTCTGCGAGGTTTTACAGAACATAGCCGCACTTGCGTCTTCATGTGGTGTCAACAGGATGGTCTAGTTCCGTTCTTATAAATGTGAGTACTTCTGCAAAAGTACATAAGAAAAATTTGTGTTTTTGCGTCCATGTAAAAGGCTCTCATGGTTAGTGACTACGCTAATGTCCCGGGAGCATGGTTTATGGAGCAGGCTTTGAAAAATATCTACATTTCTTTCATTCGAAAAGCTTAATATGGCGCATGTCTACGTTTGTGACCTGGAACTATATTTGCGGAAAGTTTATCTGAAAAATGACAGTTTTTCATAGTTAATTTTCTTGAAGCGTCCGCATTACAGTCTTACAAAGATACTCACTAAATTTTGACCTAAATATAGTTATTTCATACAAAAATGTACGCGTATAAAGGATCCACAGCATTCTCCTTTGTTTTGCTCTGCAGCTCTGTCGCAAAAAGCGAAGCAATTCGCAATTCTACCAGAGCGGGTTGCATTGCAGATATGGCTTCATATTCATACTATTGCTAGAATCCCGTACCGTTGAAAATATGATGTTGAGCAAGACTTCGCTGCCATATCGATTGTATAGAACATAATAGTTTGAGCAAATTGCTCTTGTATTGATTTCTTTATATTTTGAGAAAATTTGTGTAAATCTAGTCAGAATTTTAATAAGACAAAAATCGGTGTTACGTAACTTGCAAAAAAGATTCCAATCAACCACTAGTATGACACTCGTGTCAGCACGGTAAGCGTTCTCATCATCTACGTACTCTGCCAAATCTAGCCTATTCTTATTTCACCTATGCTATGCTAATCAAACTTCAAGGGATGGTATCATAGGTAAGCTTTGTTTTCATATTTTAAAGACAATAACAAGGGTTGACGTTGAGAAGTTCAACAGTTTTTTCAATTGCATTGCTTCTCAATAAAATTCCTTTATATCTCTTAGACCCTATTTCTGATAATGTGTTCAAAACCGTTTTAAAGAATATGTATGCAATTGTATTAGCTTTTGTTTTTATGCTTGTCCAAAAAGTTATGCTGTACTTTCTAGTGGCTATGCAGACACATCATTGTAATTGTTTATAACTCATGTACCAAACGATGTTTGTATTGTATCAATGTGTCCGTGAGCAAGAAACATATCACCAAACCTATTACTTGCACCTAGTGCTTTGATTTTCACAGCCAGTGTAGCATCAGCAAGACGGTTGCTTTCACTATGTCTTTGTGTCAGTCCATCCAAACCTCACAAAGATTCGAATAGTATTGGTTACATTAGTGGTTGCGCAAGGAGATTAAATAAAAAAGGAGGGAGCCAGGAGCCTCGTCCGTGAAGCTCAAGTTCCGGTGTGGCTGCTGCCAGTCGCCGTATGCACCAATCGCATATTAGTTTGTTTCTTTCTCCCGCGTCACTTCCACCAATGAGATTAATGTGCGTTCGTTTGTTGCAGTTGCCGGGTGCCAGAGGAACTCACTTTCATGAACACGTCACAGCCACACTGGAATGGTTGGAACGCTGGCTCGGCAAACTTAAAGCAGCAGAGCTCCCTCCTCCCTACTAAATCTCCTTGTGGCTGCCTGACCGCTGTGCAGTGAAGTAGTGGTGTGTTGCTGCTGCAATTACCCTCGTGAACTGGGCTGAAACAGCTCGTAAAAGAACGCAAGCGCAGTTATATATATATATATATATATATTTGTATTCTTATGACACATCCAGTTCACTGAGGTTGAAATTGGCGGGTCACCGGCTGGGAGCTCCTGACGTATTTACATCATTGTTTCGAGTATCTTGGGTATTTCAATATTGCTCCTGATGCTCGTTATTTGTGTTGAGTTTTTAATGCATTTCAGATGAAATGTTAATGCAAAGGTGACGTGATCCCTCTAGCGTTGTCTCGGCTGGTGAAGAGACCATCAGAACTGGGCAATAGCATCGTAAGCGCTTAATTGTTAAATTTGAGTTCTAACATAGATAGATTTCTCTAATGCTGATTTATTAATTTAAACTGTTTACCATACAATTATCTCATACAATCCTCCTCCATACTTATATATATCAGCTTAGTGGATATTTAAAAAACTGCTATACCACCCCATTGATGCAATCGATATCCCTGGCTTACCTAATCGTAGTTAGACCTAACTTGCAGCATTGTAAGGTGACTTGGCGCATCATGAATTTCACTCACGGTTACCAAGTATGGCTAAATGGATTTAACGCAGGGCATGTTCGATTGGGAGACACAATTATTAAGCCTTCGAGGCTTGACTTGTCCGAAACTTCAGAGAGAAGCGTTGGCTTCGCCACTCTGAATCGTTTTACAAGTGTTAGAACCAACGCGATTACGTTGAGTCTGATCCAATTTTCATTTTACGGAGTGAGATTGCGTTGTTGAAACTCTCGTGGGGAACCGATGGAAGGCAATGTCTAACGTTCAATTCAGGGGGTCGAAGCTGGGGCACCCACGAGCAGTTTCGAACGAGTTATGCCTCGAATGCATAATTATGGCGACTACTCGAACATGCTCATAGCCAAGCTTATATCATAATGAAAAAACTTAATGATTACATGGCCTGGGTTATTATAAGTTAACCAGCCTAAGGTAGCTTGGAAAAACGTAAATGATCTCACAAAGCCTAGTGTAGTTTATGTGGACACACTTAACGTAACAGAAATATCTCCTGTACCGTAAGCAGGCCTAACCTAAGTTCGGCGAACATAGCATAAAATACAGTAATCAAGCGTAACTGCGTCTGGTCGAGGATAAATGAATCTAGCTTCAGTAAGATGTT
>LQNS02276621.1:8883814-8893986 GCA_001587735.2 Parhyale hawaiensis
ACTCTATTTCTGAACAAAGAGCTATTATTTGATAGGATTATTACCCAAGCCTATCAAATATTAGCTGCTTGTTCGGAAATAGAGTTAGTTCGGCAATTGGGTAATTCCCATAGGTGCGCAGTTGTCTGTGTGAGCATTTGTCGTGTGCGGTTTTGTCAATGTGCGCATTTGTCCGTGTGCGGTTTTGTCGTGTGGGCATTTGTCGTGAGGGCATTTGTTTTGTCGTGTGCGCTTTTGTCATTGTGAGCATTTGTCGTGTGCGCTTTTGTCATGGAACCGGTCACAACACAGGCCACATGAGCTGGCACTTTGCTTCACTCTATCGCTTTCTGTCTTTTGCTTTAGCTGTTCACGTAAAAATTTTTTTTTTGGTAGGACTACGCCTTACCCCTTCATTAGTTACGTGTCCACCAAAGAATTAGCCGTTTTAGAATATATAATTAGTAACTCCACTTATAAATTGGTTGTATTCCAGCTCATGTAGACTAAGAATTCCAAACTGCGAGTAGAATGAGTATTCACATCCAGTTAAAGTTAGCAGTTTCTTTTATAGAAAAAACACTTCACCAAGAGCGCAGAATCATTGACGTTGATTGGTCGCCGGAACTCGACGTGTGGAATGAGTGCACCGCACTCCACATCTTTCAGCTCAAGCGGATGCAATTGTTCTTGTGCGAGATACAGCGCGTCAGCGGGGAACTCTAATGGATCTAAAAGCTAGTGAGAACAATAATTCTCCCAGTGAATGCGCGCCAGCAAGTTTGTGAACAGCTGATCAACGAATGGCTGCTGTCTGGCTGCGTAAACGGAGCCTTGGATATTGCTTTTAGCTGATGGAAGAGAGCAAGAGACCGGCCTGCATTGCTTCTGCATAGCAGACTCGTGCATAAAGGCGGGTCCACACGATGGTCAAATGAATGAGATTGTTCAGTTATTCGTTCGCATGTATCGTCCGCATTTTACTACATATACTGTTAGCCGACGAGTCCGTTTGGTTAGCAAGTCTCACTGGTAAAGTTTCGGTTGTCTCTTCGAATTTGTAAGGAATTAAACTATATGAGCTTTGCAATAAATATAGGACGATTTGTTTAACACTGCGTTTTGGAGCAAATGATATTGGATTTTTATAGGGACTACAAATTAAAAATTAACGTAGACTTTATCTCAATGACTTTTAAGCTACTCGTCTGGTTCCTGTACGTCTTGCGATACTTCCTCCATCTGATTTCACCCTTTCGCTCTCACATTCTTAAACTTACAGCAATGCATGAAAAAGAAGCAAGTTGTGCGTCACCCCACAGAAAGAAATAGCTTCAGTTACTGAAGCTGCAACTGGACAAACGGAAGCGTTTCACTTCTAGTATTTAATTCAGCTCCGTTCTACAGCAAAGCCTTAGCGAGGAAGTCTAGGCAGCAGTGCGGTGTGTGGCTACGATGTGTGGGTATTCGGGAAAAATCCTCGGGCGGGAAAAACCCCGTTAGGAAAAAAGTCCCGGAGGAAAAAATCACCAGGGAAAAAGCCCCGGTAGGAATATGCCTCGCCTTTCTCTTGCAGCTTTTTTTGAATCCAGCATATTCAAATTAGGTTAAGCTCAATTTGACCTAGCATTTGCATCTGTGAACCTGGGATACCTGAATTAGGTTATGTGAGGCTAAGTTAGATTCGGTTAGGTTAGCTTAGGTTAGGTGAGCTTAGTTTAGGTGAGTTTAGATTAGGTAAGTTTAGGTTAGGTGAGCTTAGGTTAGGTGAGCTTATGTTAGGTGAGGTTAAGTTAGGTGAGCTTATGTTGGGTGAGGTTAGGTTAAGTGAGGTTGGGTTAGGGAAGATTAAGTTTGGTATGTTTAGGTTAGGTGCGATCAGGTTAGGTGAGATCTGGTTAGGTGAGGTTAGCTTAGGTTAGTGAGGTTAAGGCTAGGTTATATTCATAGAAGCCCAAATTTTACATTTTTGACTCTTTCTACATCCAAAAATCTGGTATCTGGGTTGGTCCATCGAACAAAAATTGCTTCGATACCAACGAAAACTTAGCTAATTACACAAGGATTCGAACTATTAGGCAAGGTTAGGTGCGAAGCATGGTTTTCTCTAGCTAAATCGCAGTTATAAAACTAGAGCACTCTGAGAGCACATACCTCCTCCGAGCGAGGCAATGGTAGCAAAAAATTCAAATTGACTCTGAAACCACAGTTTTCTTTGTATAAACTCCAAAATCTGATTATTTGTGCCATTGGATAGTAATAACAACTGGTGCAATTTTCTTGAAGATCCGTTCATAACTTTTAGAGTTATTATGCGAACAAACGGTATGACAAACATGAGTCAAACATACAAAAGAACATACTGATCTGCACCAAAATTCAATCATTTATGTATTTTAACATAACTAACAAACCTTATGACTTTCATAAAGATCCATTCATTATTTTTTGAGTTATTGTGCTAACAAGCATAAAATTATAAACAGTGACAAACGAACGAACAAACGGATCATTACTAAAATTTGATCATTTACTCTTTGCTATAAACCTAACAACTCATGTTAATTTCATAAAAATCCATCAATAACTTTTTCAGTTATGGCATTGAGAAATATGAGGCAGACAACAAACAAACAAACAAACAAACAAACAAACAAACGGATGGTCATATCGTCACCAAAAGTTAATCATCTGTTCCTCTTAACATACATCACAGTCCCTGTAAATTTTATCCAAATCGGTTCATAACTTTTTGAGTTATCTTGGTGACAGACAGAGAGATAATCAAACAGACAGAAAGACAGACAAACACGATGAAAACATAACCAACTTGGCGGAGATAAAAAACATTGAGATCAAGTTAAGTAGGGTTAGGTGACGCTAGGTTAGGCTAGAAGAGGTTAGGTCAGGCAAAGTTAGATGAAGTTAGGTTAGGTTAAGTTAGGTCAGAAGAAGCTAAGTGATGTTCAGACAGAATAGGTTGGGTTTAGTTACATATGATTAGATTAGGCTAGGTTCAGTTAGAATAAACTAGACTAGGTTATGCTTTGTTTCGTAAGGTCAGGGTAGGTAAATGTAATACAGCACAATTTAACTTATTTTAATATAACTTACTTCAAAATAACTAAGTACGGGTAATAAATGCACATTAAGTGATAGGCGAGAGCTTTTTTCCTACCGAGGACTTTTTCCATAGGGGTTTTTTGCCTACCGGGCCTTTTTTCCACCGGGGCTTTTTTCCACCGGGGCTTTTTCCTACCGGGGCTTTTTTCCTACCGGGGCTTTTTTCCTACTAGGGCTAATTTTTGTCAACCGGGGCTTATATCCACCGGGGAGTTTTTCCTACCGGGGCTTTTTGTTTACCGGGGCTTTTTGTCTACCGGGGCTTTTTTCCATCGGGGCTTTTTTTCCTACTAGGGCTAATTTTTGTCAACCGGGGCTTATATCCACCGGGGAGTTTTTCCTACCGAGGCTTTTTGTTTACCGGGGCTTTTTTCACCGGGGCTTTTTTCCTACAATGGCTTTTTTCCTACCGGGCTCTTTTCCTCCTGGGCTTTTTTCTTATTTTCGATGTGTGTCCGGAGCACAGCCAAAGTTGTGTCAAGAGGGCCTTGGTTTAGTGGATGTCGTACTCTGTCGCCCGAGGCTGTGCAATGATTTGACTTGAGGGTTTCTGTGAGCACTCTTATTATTTAGACCCAGTGCTATGGCAAAGGTAGCTGCTATAGTTAGGGAGAACATTATTTCTCCCTAACTATATCAGTTACCTCTGCCACTGAACTGGGTCTAAAAATTTAGAGTGCTCACGAAAACCAACAGCCCGAATCATAGTACAGCCTCGGGTAAGGTTACAGAGCAGTCTGATATTTTATCTGCCAGGTAGTCCAGATGCAAAGGGAATAGAGAGATACTGGCGTGTTTTCACGTGACCGAAACAAGGCCATGTGTGACTCCATAACCAATGGGAGAAGTTGATTCAAAAAGACGAGGCACATTCGCTCTCCCGGGATCAAAATAAAACAACAAGCTGACTTCACTTGTCTCTCATTATTCTCTTTGATTTCGGCGGCGAGGAAGGGGAGGGCCTTCATTTCTGATCATTTTCTGTCTCTTCTTCATTAGCACTTTGTTGGTTTTCTCTTTTATGCGGTAGAACTGAGAGTATTGCCAGCATGTCCTGTAGAATATATCACTACAACTTTAATATGAAGCGTTTACACACAGAGAACAGGGTAGTAATATTGACTAAATTTTTTTAGTTACGGCATTTTGTTTGAAACCACTAAATATTTCGGTAATTCTCAACATAAGGGGAAAAATGCTTTGTTGTAGTTACTTCTTTTTTTGGTTAATAATACATTGATATTCATGGTTATTATGACAAAATTTGGTACATGTACTGAATAGAATGTTAACTGTAAGTTGATTTTGGTAAATACAAACAAATTTAGGAACGTGGTTAAAATTACGAAACTCTTTTTCGTAATTTTTGCTAAAAATTCGTAAATACTACTAAATTTTTTAACGAAAGAAATTGGTCATTTTCACCAAAAATTTGGTTGGCTTATAGCTGACCAAATAGCTTGGTTAAATCAACCAAATTTTGGTGACTATAACCAAACTGTTCTCTGTGTGTAGAAACACAGCCACAGATCAGGAGATTTTTGAGACTTGTTAGCACCGCCGTGTGCAGTATCGCCCCTACCGGCGCCTTTTAGGGCAGTTCTTAACACAATTCATTTACAGGAGATAGGTCAGATCTGAGGGTTGGTATCACGCCATTGTGGAAATACCCAAAATTATTCGCTGCTACAGGAATGATGGCATTGGCGTGACGTCACAATTCTAAAGGTCTGAAGGGCGTAGAGCAAACACTCAGATCTGACATTACTAATCTTCTGCAAATGAACTGTGGTTCACAAGAAGGGTCCACAATTTAGACAACTAATGAGAACTCGCGGCATCTTTCCCTCAAAATTTCGATACCCAGTTCGTTCATACGTACGAGGTAATGAGTTGCTGGTCAAATGTTTGGGGGGCTTCGTTCAGAACATAGTCGTTGGTATGACTACAGGCTCTACGGCGAGACAAAAGCATAAATACCGCCGAGTAATACCCAGTCATTGCACTACTAATGATAACTGGATGTCTGTGATATGATGAATACTTCAAGAATAATCAGCTGTTGTCACTCTACAAAAACTCATAACTAGTTAACGGTAGATGACTGAAACTTGAATGGATACTCACTCCTTCTTTCAAAAATTCCACGAGCTTGACATTTTGCAGGCGTTAATCAGAGCAACTGATGACTGTAGGTTGTACGTATCTTATGAAGCAGGCACCACCATCACCTCGTTTGCTCGATGCTTCCCAACATTGCTGAGGCTCGTTTGCAAACAGAGGCCGCTCATTATCAGGGATTCTTCATCATGGAAAGTCAACACTTTTCCGAATAACGAGCAATTATTATTCGCTTCGCTCGATCTGTTTATGGGGTGATGAGCTTCTCGCCTGCTTTGGCTCTCACTTTTATTTGCACTCTTCCGTCCAATCGTTACCGATGTTGACTGATACTTTGTTTTTGAAAGGAAGCAAGGACTTAAGTAAATAGTGTCAATCTTTGTTCTTGAAATTGGATCTCATTGAGAAGCGCCGCTGATGGATGTTTGTCGCTGTCGGTCTCCGTGTTTGTGAGCCCCAAAGTGGGCAGTGCCGACCCGGTGAGCCTGTAAAGAGTTGCAAATGTACTGGAGAAGCGATTAGTTTTTCTCACTCTGGGCAGACGAGTTTTGTAAGGATAGTGAGCTTGTGACGAATGAAGTAGGAGATAGCTTGCTGCGTACATTTTACTGGAATTTGTTGTCTATCGAGGGGGAAAAGTGCATTTGAAGATCCCAAATCCTTATAATTTTTTTTTTTTATGAATTGAAACTTTTAGCACATACTAGACGAACCGTGGCCCGTTAGGTCGTCATCACGATCGTCTTTGCATTTGCACTAAAGCAAGTGTTATTTAGCTGGGCATAGACCACCCGCTATTCGACCGTCCTCTCCTGCCCGTCAAGGAGCTGCCCGTACGGCTCACTATCAACAGACTCTGCTTCAACACCCAGGCTGTAAGCAAAGTCAACTTATAGGTTACTTATTTCAGTTATAGATATTGTCATCGTGGTCGTTCTTGCAGGCGATTTCAGGTTTAAATTCTGTATCACAGATACAATCAGTCTACTGCCGCCTAGGTATCTAAGCTAATTAAACCTTCATCCCTCGAATTTCTTCCCGTCTAAAGGCGAAAAAGCTGTGTCAAGCAAGACACAAGCAAATAAACGTGACACAAGTAAATAAACAAGCACACAAGTAAACTAGAACGCCTCGTGGCGCAAGACCATCACCCGCGGTGGGAGCAAATTTCATCGCCGTAATTTTTTATGGCCAGCTAATCCTAGTTTTCTGGCATGGGTCACATCTAGGACAGCTCACCAGAGTCCCTTCAAAAAATCATGAACATAGCTCAAGTCCTTCTACCGGTTTCTGGATGGAAGGCAAATTTCATTGCCGTCATTTTTTACTGCCAGTTAATCCTATTTTGTTCTTTTTGCATGGGTGACATCGAGGACAACCCACCAAACTCTCTGCAAAAAATCATGAACATAGCTCAACTTTTTCGACCACTTATTAGGTGGACAGATAAATATATATACAAATATATTTACATATACAGTATATACCGGGCTTTGCAAAAGTCCAGACCTGTTTTAATAATTTGCCATCCGAAGTTCGTAAAAGCTTTGTTTATAATGAAATAAAACAAGATTTAATAATGTATTAGTTTATTATGATCTAAACAACATTGCTATTCAATAGGACCTCCATTGGCAGCAATGGCACTCCCTAATCGTGGTCGGAAGTTCTTACACACATTACGGATGTAGTTTTTCCTCATCTGGGCCAAAGTGCTGTTCACAGAGGCTTTCAGCTCCTCAATGTTGTTGTGGCGATCTTTGTATGGTTTACTCACAATATGTGGCCACACGCTGTAGTCCAGAGGAATGAGATCAGGCGACTGTGGGGGCCAGAAGTCATTGGGCCAGAAAGTAATGTTTTGGCTTATCCAGTTTTGGATTGGATGGTTTTCGACGTGTGCGCTGGTGCACTATCTTGCTGAAATACGTAATATCCATCTTTGACGATCTTTCTGATCCAAGGAAGAACTTTTGTGGCTATGATATCCCTGTATTCAGCTCCTGTCAACCTGTAACCGCCCTGTAACCGCCCTTGAACCACCACTGGCATCTTCTCTCCATTGAAGGCCACAACGCCAAGCATCATCACTGAGGCCGGATGCTTTGTTGTGGAGACATAACGAACATCAGAGATGTCTTGGCCAAAGCTCACAACTCGGTCGTTCTGTTTGTTGAAGACAGGATCCAAGGTGAAGTTCTTCTCATCTGAGAAAATTATGACTCGATTTCCTTGACTTTCAAGTCGTTAAGAAGGCGGGCACATCGCTCTTGGCGCTTTTTAACCACGTCAGCAGTTAGCAGCGGTCTTTTCTGACGCTTTAAGGTCTTTCCACCTTTACTCTTTACAGCTCTTGACACGGTTGACGCAGAAATTTCTTTCTTTTTCGCAAATTCAGTTATTTTGAGTTTCGGATCATTTTCAAAGGCTCTTCGAACACTTTTTCGTTGAATAACTTGTGGTCTGCCTGACGTGGTCGATCTTTGAGGCTTTCATTATTCCTAAGGCGGTTTTCGACCCGTTTCACAGTTGATAAACTGACCTTTTGAAACCTAACAATGTCCGCCTCCTGGTGACCCGCGCGAAGGTGAGCTGCTATCTTTATCCTTTTTGTTTCCATTACCAACAATGTATAAAAATGAGCACTGTTACCACTGATTAAAGTATCTGAAATAGTTTAGGAATGAGTCATTGTCAACAAATTTCATCAAGTCTTTGAAATGAGTTTCACATTTTGAAAATACAAAACAGGTCAGGACTTTTGCAAAGCCCGGTATATATAGATAGGCTCATAACAAGAACGTAAATCCGTTATTCAACATTTAGGATGTAAACGTCTATTGGTATAGGTAAATAAGTTGCAACTTCCTCTCCATGAGCATTGCCTGTTACTCAAACGATTCCAATGTCGAATTACAAGAAACGAAGAAAAATAAAGTAACGAGCTGCCGCGTTACTTCATTCAGTGCGTTGGTGCTTACTGAAATTCAAAATAATTGGAAGGCACATTTGTGAAATGTTTCCTTAAGGAATGACAGGGTATCCTAGATGAAGAAGCGCTCCTAAGCGAAATAGGAGTGTGGGCGATGTATGGTTCCTCGCCGGAAGGCTTGTAGTCCTGATCTTAAGGGTGGTTATTGACATTATCTCAATGGCGCATATTTTATAGAATTATAATGTAAAGGAAAAGCTGAAAATTATTTCACTGTTTTGAATGTTACCAAGAGAGTAATTATGTTTCCATGGCTAAGAAGATAGCTACTGGCACATGGTTTCATCTTTTAATAACTAAAAGAAAGACTTAGATAAATGTTTCGGTTCAGTTACTGTTATTCATGGAGGGATTTGTTATTCAGCCATGAACTAGAGAACGACTACTTATATCAAGCAGTGAATTATTAATTGTGGAAGTATGACGTATTTACAAAAAGCGCTTCATCACACTGACTGTCAATGTTAACATTGAGTCAATGCAAGGGATGCTGCAGTTCTGCACTATCTATCTACGAGTCACCGCTCCCTAAACGGGTTACCTCACTAGTGAACTTACACTTTCAATTTCCACATCGGTCGTCAGTGCGGGCCTTCATCAACTGTCCAGATACGCCGAACTCGCTGGTCAAGCGAACTCTTTAAAAGTTGAGGAACCTTTCAGTGCCGCTCTGTTTGCTGGAACCTTCGTCTCTCTCACACTCTGCTCGTCCCACGCTCACTCGCATAATTGGTGAGCAAACAGCACATTGCTCAACGCTCATGATTCCGTTTCGGTGCCTCACTCACTTGCCGCTCGCTCCGCTCCAGAAGAGTTTGTATCGTTCGTGCAAAAATCCCGGGAGTGAACTTGAGCCTCATAACAGGAACGAAGCTAATTTGGAGACGGATGTCGGCCTGCAGGCACTAAATTGCTGCGTCAACATCGAATTTACTGAAGCTTTCTGGCAAAGAGTACTGATCATGCAGCTTTATTGAGGGCCGCTGACAGCGTTGACATTAGAACGAATTACGAGCCGTCCATCCACGAGCGACTGCAAGCTTTGGATGAACGGAAAATTTTCCCGACTGGAATGGCTTTCTCCCTAGCGTTTGTTTTTCGAAATGAATACCAGTAGCTGGAATTCAGTCAAGAAAGGAAATAAACATCGAGCTTTTCTATCAAAAAAGAACAGAGGAATTTCGAACTGAAACGGCTATCTCGTTGTAAAGGGTTTCTCATATATGTATTAGTACTTGCAATAAAAGTGATGAGAAAAAATTTTGTGTCAAAATTAACGGTGGACTTTTTCTTGCTCAGGCTGTACTGCTTCTCTATCAGGGTTCTTCTCCTACTGTATTCTTGCGGGAAAGAGAAAGATCTTATTGCATCACAGTCCAGTTAAGTTAGGATTGAAACTTGAGGTTGGTCACAGATATATACAGAGCAATGCTAGGTTGGTGTTGACAGATATTTACGTATATCAGACAGTTGCTTCATTTCTTTGCATGGAATATTAATTCTGCAAGGCATATCAAGTCAGAGCTGAGCACGGCCCTAAGGCATCAAAGTCTCAGTTTTAACCTTCCTCGTCCTAAGCTCTTTTTTTTAGAAGCTTTGCAGCCAGATGCCATGCTACCGTTTTCAGGTAAAAAAACTTCCACCTTACTTTTTGCTTTATTTAAAGAAACATCAAATTATTGCAAGATACGCGGTAGAAACTTGCACTCTAGAAAATAATTATAAAATTATTCATAACTAAAGGGGTCCCAAGGCTGCTGCGGCCATACAAACGTACAGAGCCGAGCGTCGGCACTAAAGCTTTAAGAAAAGAAAATTTGGGAGGGAGGGGGGGGGTAGAAGCTCAAAAGAGGAAACTGGTGCAATAGGGCCACTCCCAGCTCTGATTTACGAAGCTTTACTTATTATTGTACATGCCAAATATTGCCACACCGCGGTACATACTAGGACGTAGGAA
>LQNS02276621.1:8896420-8925257 GCA_001587735.2 Parhyale hawaiensis
GGTGTCGGCTATTGCTACTGGTCACTCAAGACGGTGTCGGCTATTGCTACTGGTCACTCAAGACGGTGTCGGCTATTGCTACTGGTCACTCAAGACGGTGTCGGCTATTGCTACTGGTCACTCAAGATGATGACGGCTATTGCTACTGGTCACTCAAGACGATGTCGGCTATTGCTACTGGTCACTCAAGACGGTGTCGGCTATTGCTACTGGTCACTCAAGACGGTGTCGGCTATTGCTGCTGGTTACTCAATACGGTGTCGGCTATTGCTACTGGTCGCTCAAGACGATGTCGGCTATTGCTACTGGTCAAGACAGATGGAATTGTATATAGTCTACATTCCTCAGGATTTTCCATTTTCGTGGGTCTCTCTCTCTCAGGAGTTTTCTCTATTTTGGAAGTCTCGGTATGTGGAAGTTCTACTGTGTTAGGTAACCTCCAGTAAACGGTTAAGAAATGTACTGTTAACGAAGGTTTGCTATTAGAAACATTTTACTAACTGCTACTATGCGTGTTGTCAAATGATCTGCCTAATTAATGCGTTTAAAATAAACTATAGCTGCTATTAGATACACTTGCTTGAGTGGTGATGGCTTGCTGTTAGGTAGACATTGCTACGTGTTGATGGTCAAGGGACTAAACGATGCTCGCTGTTAGGTAGACATTACTAACTGCTGAATAATGTCACAGGAAACCACTGCGAAGCTCTTTTACTGGAAACTGTTTAGTGACTGAATTAGACGAGTAGAATAGCCCGCTATCGTTAGGACCACAAAAGGTAAAGATTCGTTTTATCGTACGCCTGAAATAAACCGTTAAAAGAAAATATTCAGATAAAAAACGAGGGGAAAGGTACATAGATTCAATTGCTTTCTTATAATATGATATTAATATTGAAATTCTATTATTTTTAATTTTTTTCGTCCATGAAATGTTTGCCGCTAAAAGGTGACGTACTTAGCCGAACCTGTCACACGCTCCTAATCTTAGAAAGCAAACATATTTACCTCCGCCAAGTAAGCTATGTTTTCGTCGAGTTTGTCTTTTCGTTTGTCTGTCTGTCCACAAGTGAACTGAAAAAGTTATGAACGGATTTCTACGAAATTTACAGAGATTGTTAGGTATGTTAAGAGGAACAGATCATTAACATTGGGCGGAGATCCGTTCATCTGTTTGTTTTTTGTCTGCCTATTTTTTCTTAGCGCTATAATTCAAAAAGTTATGGACCGATTTTTATGAAATTTACTTGAATTGTTAGGTATATCACGAAGAAAAATGATCAAATTTTTCTGACCAACAGTTCGTTTGTTTCTGTATCTGAATATATGCTTCCTAGCAAAATAACTCAAACAGTTATGAACGGATCCTTATGAAACTGACTGGAATTGTTAAATGATTAAATTTTGGCGATGATCGGTTGGCCTGTTTGTGTGTTTGACTATTGTTTGTCAGAATGATTGTTAGAAGCATAACTAAAAGAGTTATGAACGAACACACAAGGAAATTACAGAATTTGTTAAAACTGCCAAAAGGCGCCAATGATTAAAGTTTGGTGTTGAAACAAAAGGAAAAAATCATAGTTTCAGAAGCAACTTGCATGTTTCGTCACCGCACCTTGCTTGGCTCTCAGAGTGCTCTAGTTGACTATTAAGTTTGTGGACTTAGGTATTATTCGCTAGCTTCAACAACTTAAGTCTTTCCCTAAAACGGAAGTTTGGAACTGGTTCAGCTAATTTTTATGCAGGTTAGTTAGGAAACGTCAGGCGCAAGACTACAACGTAAACAACACCGTATACCGCCGCTGCTTCACGAGCAACTGACCATCTCTGTTGTGTTTTCTATAAATTGAATTTGTTATTATATAAATACTTTGGCTTATTATTATTTTCCCGAAAGGTGATAAGATTGTTACTGTAATGTTTAGTGGTTTCTATGGAGAAATAATTTTAAAAGAATTTAAAATTCAGGTGTATTATAAAGCAAATCTTAATCCCAAACAATATTCTACAGGCATGAACAAACTAGGTCATGCGGATGTTTAATATTGTCTAATGTCATATTCAAACTCACCAAGTTGTCTACTCTCATTAATTAACTGCCGAAAGAGTCTGCAATCATATGTGGACTCGCATAATAGTCTACCGTCATAAGTCGTTAAGAACCTACCGGCAAATAGGTAGACTCTTGAGTTAATATGCTGCCCAGGCAGGCTTGTCTAGCGTCCTCAATTTTCGGTAGAATGTGTTGCAAATGTAATCATACAGGGTGGGGCATAAATCCTGTTACAAAATGAAACTCAAAACAAAAATTTTTCCCCCTAAAAATTATACATATACCAGTCCAATTACAGAAAATCATTAGCAAATACTGAAGGAACAATATGGTATAAGTGTAATTCAAAATGTTTCCATCGAGCCTTCACTACACTACGAAGTCTTTTGAGAAATCATCTATGGGAGCACGCACAACATCTAAGGGTATTTTCTCTCAGCATTTGTTCAATTTTATCTTGAAGGCTTCAATATTTTGGCAGGAAGTAGAGCAGATTTCACTCTCCAGCAGTCACCACAATGAATAATCAAGAGCGTTAAGATCAGGGGATGAGGGAGGCCATTCTTCATTGCTACTCCCAGAGGGAATTCTCAGGGAAATTTCCTCTTGTTTTTGTCCCTCAAGGAGTCAAGATCAACATAGAACGTTACATTGAGGACATTCTTCAAAGTGCACTGACCCCATGGTGTAATTCTGTGTTCGGTGATGAAGTTTGGAATCTCCAACAAGATGGGGTGATGTAGAGACAACTATCCGTCCTGGATTAGCAAAGACGAATGGATTCCCTAATAACCTAATCTTCACGCTCTTGATTATTCTTTGCGGTGACTTTTGGAGAGTGAAATCTGCTCTACTCCTTGCCAAATTATGGAAGCTTTCAAGATAAAATTGAACAAATGCTGGGAGAAAATACCCTCGGACGCTCTGCGTGTTGCCATAGATGATTTCTCAAAAGACTTCGTAGTAGTGACGGCTCGAGAGAAACATGTTGAACTAAAGCACTCTGAGGGCGCATACCTCCGCCAAGTATGGCAACGGTAACAAAAAATTCAAATTGGCTCCGAAACCATAATTGCTTATGTATCAACTCCAAATTTTAATCATTTGTGCCTTTTAATAGTATTTACAGCTTCTACAATTTTATTGAAAATCTTTTCATAATTGTTTGAGTTATGCTGCTAACAAATATTATGACAAACATGAGTCAAACATACAAAGGAACTGACCGATCTGCACCAGAATTTAGCAATTTTTGCCTTTTTACACTATTAACAACTTCTGTAAATTTCATATAGATCCATTAAAAATTTCTTGAGTTATTGCGTAACAAACATGGCAAACACAACTCAAACATAGAAACGAACCAGCCGATCTGCACCAAAATTTAATCATTCATGTCTTTTAACATTACTAACAATTCTTGTAAGTTTCATAAAGATTCACTCAAAAACTTTTTCAGTTATTGCGCTAACAAACCAAAATTAAAAAACAGCACCAAACATACAAACGAACAAACAGACCACAAAATTTTGTCATTTGCTCATTGTAGTATACCTAACAACTCATATAAATTTAATAAAAATCTGTCCATAACTTTTTGAGGTATGGCATTGAGAAAAATGAGGGAGGCAAACAAACAAACCAACAAACGGATGGACAGATCTTCACCAAAAGTTAATCATCTGTTTCTCCTAACATACCTAACAATCCGTGTAAATTTCGTCAAAATCCGTCCATAACTTTTGAGTTATCTTGGTGACAGGCAGACAGACAGCCAGACAGAAAGACAATCAAACAGTCAAACCGACACAGAAAAATTGACAGACCCGACGAAAACATAACCTTCTTGGCGGAGGTAATAACACTTATACCATATTGTTCCTTTAGAATTTGCTAATAATTTTTTTGTAATTGGACTACTAAATATATTTTTTGGTGGGATAAATCTGAGTTTTATTTTATAACAGTGTTTATGCCACACCCTGTATTTGGTGTAGTTTTCTAAAGCAGGACTTCCGTAAAGCCCCGCGTTGTGTACACAGTCAAGGCTTGCGCACAAACTTGGCTAAACTTTGCATAACTTGTGAAGTAACCAAACTTTCTAGAAGTACGACCGCTAGTCTGCACGAGTGTAGCATCTACCTAAGTATACCTGTACATACGGTCGCTTGACTCTTCAGTGCAGAGCATAACCATATTATGGCTTCTATCGAATCGTACCATTGCTATTGTGACGAGAAGAGCAAATTAGGGCATGCAGTGAAGGGTTAATAGTACTTTTTCGGTGCCAAAATTCTGCTCTCGTCGGAATTTCTTTTAATGAATAGTAATGTCAATAATGATTGCTGAAAATTTGTGATATGTTTTGCCTACATTCTTTCTGAAGGATACGTGCAACTACCAACTTGAAGGCACATAGGAAATGCACAATTTCGCCTTCATTTCCTTCGGCAAGAAATAGAAAAAACACTTTATTAGCAGCCAGTCAAGTATCACTTATACTATAAATTTCTACTCCGTATCATAGTCCATTTTATCATATTATCCGAAACTTATTTGTTCAAGTGAAAAGCTGCAGCTATCGTGAAATAATAAAAAATATCGAAATATAATAGAAATCTTCGTGTTCTTGGCCCGTCTTCATATATCTACTTTACTTTGGAGCATATCTAACTTTCTATTCCGTTGATTATTTACTCAATTTGCAAGTATACTCAGAGCAGCCAAAGTTTGGATGTGGGTAGAAAGTAGGAATCCTAATATATGAGTATGGTAGGAGAAGCATTATACAGTATATCTTCATTGTTTGGAGTTCAACGTTCACAAAGCAAAAAGTACATTCAAATTTAACTCCAACATACATATCTCTTTTATTCCATCCTGATAGAAAGTAGACTAGTAAATAACCAGATAAAGAAATAAATACACATTACACTTTATTATTGTTTGGGTTGAAGCTCATATAAAACGTGCTTGGAGTCATCATAGCTCTCTTATGTGTGTACGTATAGACAAAAACTTTAAAGTGTAAACATTATACTCCTAGACTGACGACCATCCTGTTCACAGTTTATTTATATAAATACGCTCAAAGAAAATAGCTTTTGAAATTCATATATGCTTCAATTTTGAAAAAAATGAATACCGTACTTTTAAGTGTAAACCATTTATTTTTGTGCCAATAATTATCAGCATATATGCTCAGAGAAAATATTTTTGTAAAACGTATCTATATTTTAGCGTTAACAAGTCAACCAAAACTAGTAAAACTTCTAGAAGCACTACTGTATATGTCTTTAAAAAATTTTGAGAAAGAAACGGTGTCCTGCCATTGAGAATCGGAAATTAGTGTGGTTGCCAAGAGCTTTTCCGTTTGAAGCAAAATGCTTAGCTTAGCTCTGCATGAACTGTAAAATCTTTTTCATTGTTACGTAATGTTGATTAATAAATGAGGTGAGTTCGTCATACAGGATAAAGAGTTCAATTAAAAGTGTTCGGCGTTCATTGTTTTCGAGTTCTCCTTTAGTCCTCATGCAATACGTCATTGTCACTACCGATTGCTTAACCGAACATTTACCAATGCTCGTAATGGGCTGAGCAATATTTTTTTTGTCGTATAATGTTTTCAAGTTCCATTGTAGGTCCGATGCAGAATGTCGCTGTCGCTACCGGTTGCTTTAACCGAACATTCACCAGTGGTCGTAATGGGCTGAGCAGAGCCTGTTGGTTGGTCGGCGGGCACTAGCAAATGTTCGGTTAAAGCAATCCCCAGCGACAGAGACGCCCTGCCTCAGGTCTACAGTTGAACTCGACCAGCTCCAAGTTAAATTGCTTTGGATTATGTGCCCAGGGACGGCAAGCGAAGTACAAAATAGGATGGCCGAGTGTGCATCTTTGCCAAGGAGTCCTGCGAACTTGGAGTGTTCTCTAACTTGGCGTGGGCCTCTCATTTTTTCCATTTGAACATGAAATTTTCGGGCATATTTACTGGAGACGGTTACTTGTCTTGATGATATTGCTGCTGCAGTCATTATTTAAATCTTTATCTTTATTTTTATCTGGCTTTTGGTTCCATTCGTCCTTTTGCACGTTAAAGTTATAGTATTAATCAGGGGATAAATTAATTTGCCATACACTCATGAGCATATTAATTGGTACGGTGCAATAAAACGTACATATTGCTCTTAAAATCTTGAGCAGGAGGCATGAATGAAAGGCTCGTGACTTGGCTGCCAGTGAACTGACCAGTATTCTAACCCTAACAGCTTCACCACGGAAATCAGTGGGGTACTTATCAACGTCCGTATGCAGGTGGCCCTCTATACTGTTGTGTTAGTCAGGTGCCAATTCTTCGAAATGTTTGACGAAGAAACTTCCGAAGCAACTTCAATTACCACCTTATAATTGAGCTCACAGCTTGCAAGTGGCAGCCCAGTTACTCTCATATATAAGCAGCTATGGCGCATTTCATCAACCAGAAATCTTTAAGGAAGTAATTGGTTCCTTTGGCCATAGAAAGCCCATCTAGCCTGAGAGGCTTGATTGGTCTGTTACGTACAGATATACGTTGTTACATTACACGAGACTTCTTGAAGTAACTGTAGATTGAAAGCAATCTGCTGCAGTATTGTATGGTACATGCATAGCCACGAAAAAGTTAATCATAATTCTTTAGACGACTATTAATTTACGTTTCCTTACATATCCTCGAATATTATTCATCTCAAGCTGAAACTCAATGGCAGACCAGTGCGCAGTTAAATAAGTAAATTGATTAAGCACAAATACTTATTATCCTGACATTATCTTTTCTCTTAGTGAATATATGATCGAATAGAGTTTTTCTGCTCTTGGAACTGCTAAGGCCATTATTTTATGCTTCACCTGAGCATGAAACAATTTCTGAGTAACGCAGGAAACAGTTCTTGATATAAATATTGTTTCATTAATTAAATGTAAAACTATTTTCCTCAAATTCGCTTCACAACCTGTGATTTCAGGTCCCCCTTTACAGTTCTTGTCCTGCTCAGGTTCGCGCCCCTGATGCACTGCAATGAGCAGCTACCATACTCATTGCAAGCATGGCCCACTCCTCATTTGCTCCTCTATTGGCATCACTGACCACTCTTTCATGGCCCCACACTTCTCTCTTTCACAGATGGGTGTCATTGGGAGCGGTGGCGCCTGCTAGCCAATTATAGAGGGTCCCATCGCACCTTAACGGACCCTAATGTGCTAAATGATGTGACCTGTTCGTAGCTGTCTAAAGTGTCAGATGCTCTTTGGGAAATACTGCAGTGAGGTCGACCACTGCAACGCCAAATGGGAATTCGGTGCTCTCAGTTTCGAATTTCATGAAAAAAAAAAACGAACTTGATGGAAACTAGATTTCAAAAATTGACGAGTTAGCTTTCTGTAATGGCCAATATTATTGAATTTTTTAAGCATTTGTAAGATAACACGAACTTATTTTGTCAATATTCTATGCGACATCTTCGATATATGCTGATGCAACGTGTTCGTAACTATCTAACGTACCGAGTACCCTTTGGGCAACCTGCATTGAGGTGTCACACTGTAGTCCAATGGGAATATGTTACCTGTAGCTTATGAGCTTCATGAAACTTTAGAGAGCATGCTAGTGTGTTTTAAAAATGCAATAATGCTTTTTCCAACTAAAAAATCTAAGTTGTTTGTCTTAAAATAAGTCTTCATGATACGGTAAGAGGCATCAAGCAAAGAAATATACAATTATGTATACACACAGTATATAGGTTAGAAATGTAGCTCAGAAAACTGCAACATGTTCAACTCATGTTCGACAGTAATGGATGATGCTTCTTTGAAATTTAGTGAAACTGCTTCTAATATCTTTAAAAAGACATAAAGTGGAATAGCTGGTCGACAGTTGGCTATTGGACATTATACCCGTGGGAAATTTACATATCAGACACTTATAATGCCTTAGGCCACAAAGTCCGTAAGAATTCTGGACCGCGATGCTAAAAACAGGAACAATTTGACTTTGAAACTTCTGAGTGTTGGGGACAGCCTGGGAATGATTGCTGGAAACATTTTTGTCCTACCAGATTTACTTTTTATCGTAGATTTTTCATCCAACGTCAGACCTTTGTTTTGATGATAGACTAGCTTTTTATATAGTTAATAAATCAAGTAAGTTGAAATGTATTATTCCGCCTAGGCATCAATAAACGTTCGCTATCCAGAAGAGGCCAGTAAAGCCCCGTCCAGACTACCGCAAAAATCTGTTCACACTGTTGCGTTTTCGGTGATCGCTGCGAATTTTCGTCGTCAACTTGCAGCTTCGAGCGTTTTCGCTAGCGTCCAATTTGCTGGATACTTTCGTGCGATTTCGGTGGCGAACAGAACAGGTTCCCACTGAAGTAATTTGCTGGATACTTTCGTGCGATTTCGGTGGCGAATAGAACAGGTTCCCACTGAAGTAATGTGTTTCACTCACGCAAATCGAATAAAAATCAGGCGTTGCATGAGGTTTTCTTGCTTCTTTATAGAAATCTTAAAAGCCCCAAGCTTTTCTGAGTTCTAATTCACTGCAAATTTGATGAAAAATATGAAATTTCCCTGCAATAGTTACACTTAATTGTGTCGAAAACTGAGATGACGGTAAATATTTTATCGATGTTTTGTGGTTACACAGTTGCGTTTAGGGCCAAAAATTCAATGTCCGAACACTTTGCACTACGTATGGAGAACATACATTGTCGAGGAACCTCACCTAAAAATTTATTTACTTGATAAGCTTAAAAACAATACCGAGTGGTAGAAAAAAGTGTGAAAATGTTAACCCCAGCTCAGTTGGCAGCATGCATTTTGCTGAAGGATGCATAAAAGTAGTGCATGGAATTAGAATCATGCTTTGTCATAATTGTATTGATACTAGAAGTAAAATATCTTATTATAGTGAGAAAAACTGCAGTTTCTTTGGATCAAAGAGCGTGAGTAACGGAGTTCTGCTGAACATCTGCGCTTAATAAATTATCAAGCTTTGCTGACCGCTACAATAGACTGGGCTACACGTGGACACTACAGCTTGATTTCCGCTGCGTTCTGCGAAATCGCACAAGCGTTTTTCGCACTTATGAGTGGTAGTCTGGACGGGGCTTTAGCTCTTTGCAATCATAAGAAATCACACGTTTTGCATGTCAGTGACGTAGTTTCTCAACGATCGGTAGGTTAGTTTGACGTTATAAAATGCCTGAAATATGAAGTTTTGAAATAAGGTTTAGATAAAAACAGTGAGAATATGCTTATATAAGCACTTCTTTTGATTGTATAATTCATAGTTAGGGCAATCTGTCTCAATATGCCATTATTTTTTGTACATTGCAGCAAGTAGCAGACCCATACTTGCATACAGGTCATAAAATGTTTACCTAAGTTAATAGCCCTGACGCCATGGCTGTAACGTGATGCTCGTTTTCCGTAAATTTATACGATATTTGAAACATGTTCGCTTCTCTTTCGTTAATGTGTGTTTATAAATGGAAACAACACTGTTTTATGCCCAAATTATATATCAAAAAGCAATTGATTCAAGCATTTCATAAAATGAAGTTCACTCGAAGACTTCCTCTACGGCGTCAAAAATACAACCTGCTGCAGTCCGCCGTCGTCCACCGTACAGTCGTCAGAGTAGCGGCGTCGTTCGTTGGCCGACGGGCATGTGACGGCAACGAAAGTTCCTGATGTGAACTCGGCTTAATGTTAGCGCTTGCTTTCTCCNAACCTGCTGCAGTCCGCCGTCGTCCACCGTACAGTCGTCAGAGTAGCGGCGTCGTTCGTTGGCCGACGGGCATGTGACGGCAACGAAAGTTCCTGATGTGAACTCGGCTTAATGTTAGCGCTTGCTTTCTCCTGAATGGGCTATTCTTGCCAAGGGCTCGTTGTGATTTTCGACTATTGTCATTGTTGAATTTCTACAGACATCGATCAAGTTCACTGCCGGCATCCCAGTGTTCAGGTCGTAACGAACCTGAAATCGTCGCAGAATGCGCTGCTTAGTTTGCGCTTGTGAGTATCATTATCCTGTCGTACGTTTGCGACTCACGGGTTACATACTAACTTTTATGAAGGTTATCAGAAGATTGAGCGAGGATTGTTTGAATAATGCCGTCATAAAGTAGTATAATGAATATTACTGCCTTTCCACATTTGGCACCGCCCCCTGGCGGTGCCTACAGGTTACTAGTCATGTCAGCCTACAGGTTACTTATTACTTGACGCATGACTGAGTTCTTCATGAATATCATTTATAACGAAACAAACATAAGAATGATAATTTTATGTAACATTAACGATTTTTCTAGCAAATTTGTTGCCCAAGTACAAAATAAGAATTTTCCACGATACCACTTCTTTGAATAAGCCGTTACAATCTTACAAACCCGACTTTCTTAAACTGTTTTCATGCCACCCCTTATATTGCCATTATTGATTCCCACTAGTTTTAATTCCCGTATTTGTGCGGATATTTCACTAGTTTAAACTTCAATCGGTGTAGTGCATTTAAATGGATTGTGCAAACTGCTAGGGATCTTGAATATATACTAACTCATTTGACAGTTTGAGTGAAAGAAAACTTTAAAATATTCATTAGGCCATCTATCAGTGGGAATAACATCAGGTAGGTGAAATGTCTTCGTAGCCAAACTGTTTGTAAGTATATAGTCAGCCGACGAATTAGCCATAGGTCAATCGTCCTTTGGAAAACTGTTTGCAGGCAAACTGTCTAGGTGTAGCAACGTTTGCCACGATAAATTTCCTGAGAACGTAATGTAATGTCATGAATACATACTTCTACGGCTATTTACGATCATTTCTTATTTATTGTGTTCATTGACTTGAACACTTTATTTTACTGTCTTCTGGTAATTTAAAACACCTGGTAACTAGACATGTTCGTACTGAAAGATAAAATCATTAAAACATGTACTATAAAGAGGGACTCATTACTCTAGTGAGTTTTTATTAAATGAATGCCGGTACTCAATGCAAGAAAATCATTTTTGTTTAAAAACATGGTCACGGCAGCAGCATGTCATGCGTGCCTGACTTCCGTGCTAAAAGGGCCGAAATTGAACGAAGAGCCAGCCGAGCGATCTTTGTGGCATTCGGCGAGCTGAGTCGGTAGTTGCTCGGCATGCAGTGCTGCGTGGGGGTATTTACCTGGCCAGGAATGGGAGGGTAGGGGGCTCGGGTCATTGAACCTTCTGTTTCATTGTAATAGTTCTTAGCGACACGGAGTCGGCTGCAGCTGTACTTACACCCTTGGGGCCAGTTGGCCTATATCTAGAGCACGAACCAGTGTGCGTGAGTTTTCCAGTTGAGGGTACAGTCAAAGTTGACTTTACCTCTACCCCATCATCACAGTTTCAGCCAGGCATTTTTCGTTACCTGAACTTTCTAGTAGTCTGGAACATAATATGGTTGAACAA
This sequence comes from Parhyale hawaiensis, assembly GCA_001587735.2. Classification (NCBI taxonomy): domain Eukaryota; kingdom Metazoa; phylum Arthropoda; class Malacostraca; order Amphipoda; family Hyalidae; genus Parhyale; species Parhyale hawaiensis. The sequence goes on from LQNS02276621.1 coordinate 8,907,950, forward strand.
TGAGTTACAACTGGAATTACCGTTGCAATTGCATTTGGAAATTCATTCTATATTTTCAGATGACTTGCTAGGTTAATACTCAGGACTCCTACGCTAATAACATCAGACGACGATCAGGTTCACCGTGCACATGACACGACACCGACTGGCATGTTTGACATTACAAAATTCATGGGATATTTTACAGAGTCAATACTGATAAGCAGTCTTCTGCCACCGGCGCGCTTCTTATGAGCAGCACCGGCATTCCTTGCGATGCTCTTCATCGATCNTCTTCATCGATCGGTCCATCAAATATTCATGGAACTCATTTGTTTTTCATCAACTCATTGACTGATCATTAATCATATTATCGGCAGGTTATTTGTCTCTGGAATACTGAACACGGCTTCCAATGTTCCGTTTGTAATGGAGGTTTAAGATGAGGTCTATTGCTGGTGTCTTTTATGCCGTAAGGGGATTATTGTGTACTAAGCCATATGGGGATTATTGTGTGTTTTTACAGCCTTACTGTGATTAATGAGAGTCTTGCGTAGTGTACCCACACTGGGGATTTTATATGTCTTGTGAAACTGTACATGGGAGTCTTGTGTTACTGGGAATTACTGTGGGACTTGTGTAGCCATAAAGAAGGATTCATATATTTTGTGCAACCAACCCGGGGATTATTGTGTTGCTTCGGTAGCTACATTTGGGAAGTATTGTATCTTGGGAAACCATACATGGAGCTATTTTGCATCTTGTGCTGCCACGCCGAGGATTACTTTAAGTTTCGTGATGTCCCTCCATCCATCATCAGATTCGTGCTGAGCTTCAACTGTTGTTGCTGCAGATACTCTCCAGTTGCATTAACTATTAATTTTCTAGTGGACTCAGCTCCAAAAAGACACCTGCATATAGCTGTTTGTATATAGCAGTTTGCCAACTGAATCAATTTTCCGTCCTGTCTGAAACGTTATTTATTTTTTTTGTCAGCAGATTCCGTTACCCTCGAAGCTAATCAACTCTGTTCTCTTAGTCACTTAGGATATAAGCGATACAATTGAGCAGCTAGCCACACACCAACTGCTTGATCCAGCACGAATTGGCTTGCGAAACCGATGAAAACATATTGTTTAGGACAGGATGGTTCACAGACTGATGCTTTCTTTAGTCTGTGAGGTGGATACTTTAGGTACGTCGTAGCAGGGTACAGAGTGTTATATAGGTTGAGAACGCTGAAAAATTGAAATACGAGATATAGTATGCCTGGGCTATATTTGCCGAGAAGAAAGCTGAAAAACAGCACGAGCCCAAGGTTTTTTAAAGCTAAAATGAATATCAACCTAATTCTACAATCCCATTTCAACCAGTAAGCCAATTATTCAGCCAGGTCGTACCACGATGGTATGAAACTGGTTAAAGAAGCTTAGGTTCCTAATGTCAACTCCCCCTATACTTCCTTCGAGCCGCGATCCAGCTTGTGCTCCAATAAGTGGCTGGTGTGATACAGACCATTCTGTAATATCTACTATGATTACGAGAACTAAGCTCAACACTAGCACCACCTCAAAAATCCACCTGGCATAGCCTCTTCGAACTTTTTGGGACTACTCTAGAGCTTATGTAGCCTCCTCTTATAGTTCATCTCAAACCAAATAAGGCTATCTGTGTTCCCAGCCAGGTTGGCCGTCAAAGTTGGGAGTGTGGGGATTGGGGGTAAAAGCCGTTTTTCCAAGGCAAGAACTGTCATTGAAGGGGACTGAGGTTCGCTCCATTAAAATTTTCTCGGAAGCATTAACTGCTTCATCGAGTTCTTGCCATTTCTTTGAAGAGTAGAAGAACGTGACGTATCTTGGTTGCAGCTCAGTGCTGTGCATTAATAGGCGACGAATATCAGCTACAGCAGGCTATGGAAATTTACTGATCATAGCATTTGATGAATTCTAAGATCAACATTTTCTGGTAATTTTTCAGCACATGGTGATAGTGAAGATGCGCTGCCGAATTAGAATTCACTTCAATTTCGTCTTCTATTAATCGAAGGTCAAATAGGCCTGTGCACTCATGGAGTAAGTATCGGAGGAGACGTCATAAATCTGGCTGTAACGAGTTCAGTTTTCGTAGTCTCTATAGGTATAAGAGATACAGTTAAATGGCCTGCATCACCGACAGGAAGATACAGACGTACAACTTCTAGGCGCTCCCTAACGCAAAGAAGTCATTGTCTCTTGGAGCTTCTGGAGAAGGAAAAATATCTCTGGTATCAAGGCTTCGAATATACAATTTAATACAAGTGGCCATTAGCTACGTCATCGTTGTCGGTAATTTTCTCTCAAAAATAGTGGAAAGAAATGTTCGTCTGTGTTCATCTGTCTGTGGCCCTTGTAAGGAGGTTTAATTGAAGGAGAGAACACAGCCACATTTGCACATCCGACCGTACTGGCCTGTGAAGTACATCGTCTTTCGATGGCTGCTCCGTTCCCGCGAATCACAGGCACTCAGCTATTGTATTGTCACCAACCCCAGGCTCCCAGACATTCGTCCAGCCAATGAACAAGCCAGCCAGGCTGCAACCGCAGATAGAATTTTAGGGTCTGATCTCCGTAGCTGTTGCTGCCTCCTTCAACATATCTAACCTACTTGGTGGCCTGCATCACATTAGCCACTGATTCAAGCACGAGCTGGCTGGTGGGCTCTGTTGAAAAGAATACTACGTTCAAGACGGGACGGAACGCAGACAGAAGAAAATACAGAAATTCTGAACCCACCTCAAATCGATCGTTGAAGACCGTTGTGACGTCATCATCATCTGTCTGTGTCATCATTGGCTCTGACTCCTGTGCATGGTAGAGATATCGAAATGACACAAGTATCACGAATACAAACGCGCAGTTCGATACAAGCAATCAATTGCGATGTCATTGCTACCGCTTAATTTTCCCGCAGAAACATTTAAGAAACGTCCGTCTGTATTGATTTGCTTGTGGGACGGAAACTTAAGGCAGTCGGTACATTGAAAACCGAGTGCTATATACGTCGAGTCTACAGAAGAAATAAAAATCTACAATTGAGTGAGCGTGGACGATATCTGCGACTGAGACAGCTGTAGAACATGAGTGTACAGTTTTTAGAGCTGAAAGAAATATCAATATACGGAACCTATTTTAGCCAGTCAGCGTTTGCAATGAAAATGGGCTTCTGACTACCTATCTGTCCTTCTCTTTGTCTGTCTCTCTTTCTGTCTGTCATCAAGATAACTCAAAAAGTTATAGACCGATCTCGACGAAATTTACAGGGATTGTTAAGTATGTTGAGAGAAACAGCTGATTTCCTTTTGGTGAACATCCGTCCATCCGTCTGTTTAGTTGTTCGTCTGCCTCATTTTTCTCAACGCTATAACTCAAAAAGTTATGAATGGATTTTTATGAAATATACATGAGTTACTTATTATGAAGAGTGAATGACCGAATTTTTTTGTAACGATCCGTTGTTTTGCTCGTTCGTTTATCACTGTTTTTTAATTTTATGCTTGTTAGCACAATAATTAAAAAAAAGAATTGATCTTTATAAAATTTGTAGGAGTTGTTAGTATGTTAAAAGGCATAAATGATCTGGTGCAAATCGGTTAGTTCGTTTTTATGTTTGACTCATGTTTGTTATATTGCTCGTAGCAGCATAACTCGAAAAGTTATGAACGGACCTTTAAAAAAATACTATAGCTGTTAACACTATTGAAGGGCAGAAATGATTATATTTTGTGATGATACAAAGGAAGTCATAGTCTCAGAACCAATTTTAATTTTTCGTAATTGTTTCCTTGCTTGGCGGAGGTATGCGCTCTCAGAGTGCTCTAGTTAGTGATGGTTTGTTCCTTTATATCGTCTCCCCCTATACTTCCTCCGGAAATGCACTGGAACCTGAAGCCCCTACGGCAGAATCAGACTACTCGGGCATCAACGATAAAATGTCCATTCAACTTCTTCGCCGCTATGTTTCGTGCGGGTTACACCATAGTCTTTTGGATACACTGCATGTTACAATAAAGAACTGCAGAATCCCTTAAAGTTAGTGTATAATTTTAAATAGTTCAAGTACATGTAGCTTACCGTAGTTTATTAGAACAGTAGCTTTTGCTGTTAAAAGTGCCTAGACTGCGAGACGGTTATTATTGTAGATTGAAGGGCAGATGAGTCGACTCTGGTGGTAGCCTTCGTAGCCTAGAATAGTTCATTGGAGGGCTACATGTAGTCTATTGCGTCTCGGCCCGTCTAAAGAGTCTCTTATAATGGCTCGCTATCACTGGGGCTCCGTTGGTAAAAACAAATTTTGATCAGTAGATTAGATTAGATTAGATAGGCGGCAGGCAGTAGTTGCAGAATAGCTCTGTACCGTTTAGTTATCAAGCTAATTACCTCTGCCAAGGCGGGTATGTTTTTATCAGTTTATCTATCTGCTTGCTTCTTTGTCAATCTGTCACCAAGATCTCTGAAAAAGGTGAGAACAGATCCATATGAAATTTACAGATATTTTAAGATATGCTAGGAGGAACAGATGATTAATTTTTTTGTGAAGATCTGTTCAACTGCTTGTTTATTTACTTCTGATTTTTTTTTTTACATTGCATTGCTTAGCAGGGGTATGCCTTTTCAGAAAAGCATGTTTAGTTTTGGAACTTTTTTTTACATATGTTGGTATTTTGTCCGGTAGAGTACGAGTCTGGTTGCAGTGGACAGAAAATTTTCACATGAAATGCAGCTTACGCTCGTTTGTACCTTGGAAACATAGATTACAAGGCGCTGCAGTACTGCAGCACTTCAATCTTCACTCGCTTTTTCCACACAATCCAATTTAATATATAATAAATCACTAACTTCTTCTGAATTCTTTCTATATCTATGCATTAACTAAGAAGTGTCTCTTTTTTAGGAGCCATTCCATAGTATAAAAAACCTTCAGATAACTGCACACCAAGTAACTACAGCTACGATCTGAAGCTGAAATATAACATCCAACATACTATGGACAGCTGGTACCAGTGCCTGCGTCAGCTTTGAAATTGCTTCAGCAAACGTCACGGAAATAGTTTCTGGATTAGAGGCAGGAACCAGTGCTTGGTTTAGCTGCAGAATCTCACCATCAAAAAGGCATGGAAATACCCTCCAACCTTCAGACTGGCACCAATGCTTGGGTCAGCTTCAGAGCATCAAAGGGGCATCGAAATAACCTCTGAAAAGGTCAGTTATCAATGTTCAACTTAATTTCCAGCTATATAAATGAAACAGCACACAAACCTACTGAAATGTAAGAACATGTAGCAGTGTTTAGCTCAGCTCAGCTGCAAAGCTTCATTACCAAACGACCGAGCGAAACTTTTGATGCCGCTTAACATGTTAATGCCTCTGCTGAATATTCAGTTTAGAACCTGAGGCAAAATTTTGTTCCTTGTGAAGTATTGGTAGCCTTGTTTTGTAAACAAGAAAGAGTGAACGTCATGTCTCGAATACTCTGCCTCTATAGCAACTGACACTTGAGTGCTCATTTGACTGCTAAATTACAGTTGCAGTAGTTGTAATTCAGAAGTTAAAAGTTAAATTACCGGCATTGGACCGTTGATAATAAAACTTGCTGTCCTCATAGTATTTTAACTTGCAAATCGATACAAGATGAATGTGGATTTAACTGTTTAATTAGACTGAAGCTCTACTCACATGATAGTATTTTTAGAAACAAGAAAAGTTTCCATTTGTCTTCCATATTAAAATGTTCTAGTAATTTTAGTATTAGCCTTTAAAATAGAAAGAATACTACGTATGTATTTTAGATCAACTTTTCTTTGTAAGATAAAACACTCACAATTTAATAGATTAAACTTTAAAGAAGAGTAATTTACATTCAAGAATCAAGGTAAAATGTGATTGCTGTTTCAGTTGTAGGCTAAAAAACTAAAACTAGATGAATGTGAATTCATTCTGTAAGAAAATAACACTGGTCACTGCTTAAAACTGATTGAATTTGAAAACGATTAGTCTATGTTAGGCTGTCAATTAAAATGTTAGAGTTTTCCCAGTTCATTAGTTAAGAATTAGATCATTACAGTACAAATAATTTATAGCTAATTCCTGTATTGAAATAATATCGTATTTTAGTTTAGAATCGAGGGCTAAAACAAGGTTAATTTATACGTTGCAGTTGACTTAATATATTTTTGTTGTCTTAGCTAAGGAGTCCAAAATTGAATTCCTGAACAAAGGTTAGGCTAACATGTTTCTTCCTATTCAGTGCGCTGGCTTCACTATATACCTGAGCATAAAATTACTCGAAATACTGCTTAATGTTTCATCTGGCATAGTGCTTACGAATCAAGTGCATATTTTCCAACATGAGAATGTGTACGGATTTTCCTGAAAAGGCGTTTGCAACATAATCGGATGATTTACCAGACCATGCGCTTGTAATTAAAGTATTTGATATATATTTGAGAAATGCGCTTATATTCAGAACGAATAAATTTTATTGGTCAATTTGACAACGATTGATATTTTTGCTTCAGAAATACGCTTATTATTCGCTTACTCGACATAGGTACCGCGAAATCAGTTCGCACAGTTTGTCTAAATTTGAACCGAGTTCCTCTGGTTTGTGAGGCCCATTTTTTGGTCGGAGATTTGGCAGCAAGACAACGCAGTTAGTGCGTCCTGACCAGGAGATAACGCGCCAAAGTTTAATCGTATCAAGAGTACCCATTGGCAAACGGCATCAGTCGGAAACTACTCCGCTGATTTCTGCCAGAAAAGGGGCGTGTAAAAACTTTGGCCGATCGAAAAGAAGTTAACCGAGATAGTTCTAAAGAAAATACTTGCCTAAGTTTCGTGCGATGGTTCTAGAGGCAGGCGGCCATGTTTCTAAATTCGTCTTTTAGAAAGAAAATTCCGGTGTAGATTGCTTAAATTTGGAGACCGCTCGAACAAAGACTAAACACAAAATTTTAGGCCAGTCGCACACAACACGGAAATGTTTGCCTTCTGCGCTATAGCGTGAATATTTGCTAGGTCACTAAAAAACAGGAAATATTTGTTATCTTGGGAAATAGTGTGAATATTTTCGCTGGTGTCCTTGAGATTGACACTTTTTACTAGAAAGTGGGACATTATGGTCCGCACTAATTTTAGAACGTTTTGTTTGTTGGTAGATGATCTCTCTGTGAAGCATTCAAGATATATTTATATATTATTTTCTTGTTTCTGCTTAGTTGAAAGCGTTTAGAGTTAGCATTAAGGTGTTTTATCCCTCAATCTGTGCCGGCATGAAATTCCTTACTAAGATATGAGTTCGGGAATTAGATATGTAAGCGCTTAAGTTAGCTTTAAATTTGAACAATTTTTCGGGGCAATTTTCTTAGTTGCGTTTCAAGCGTCATTAAGACGACGCAAAGGAACGTGTTCCATCCCTATGCCTTCCTCCATTCGGCTTTTCCCGCTTCAAGATGCCCAGGAGAATAGTTTTAGTTAATAATAATCATAAACACCAGAGCTCAGTCATCATGTAATAGCGGAGAGATGAAGCCGTTATATTATTGAATTTAAAAACTCCAGGAACTGTGTAACTGGAGGAATGGTTGGTAGCAGCGCACTATATAGCTCTGACAATTAAAAGCGAGCCAAAAGAGAGGCTGTTTACTATAGGTTTTTAAAATCCATTCTCGCTGTAAAATATTCTTGGCTTTGAAAACAGAGAAACTGTAAGACGAATTAAAGCCTATTATGTAATACATTTTCATAATTTTAGATCATCTTCTGCTCTCTTTTTGCACTTACTGGAACATGGACACGCTCCATTCTTTTGAACTATACTGAAGGTCATTCTTTAGATTCAAAGCTTTACAAACGGCACTCCGATACAAATCATATATTCATCAAATAAATCCAAGGACTCCAAGAAGTTGGTGTTCGGTTGCATTTCTTAACACGTCGTGACTAAGATCCGTTTGACGACAGCTTAATATTTTTCTCGACGAAAATGCTGGCTGCTGTGGGCCGCCGACGACCCAGGAAAGCCGTAAACCCTGGGAATCGATGGAGATTTTAGGTAGAGCGGCTCATTAGCAGGATTTGGGGACCTCTGCAGAGAGACCCAAGCCAAACTTTGCTTTTTGATATACAAACTAAGATTAAGCAAAAAAGAAATTTGTACACACTTTCTTTATTTTGGAGTAGGATGTGGCCTCGCGTACCCAATTTTGCAGTTCCATGCCGGGAGGTATGAATATTTTTATAAAGAAATTAGAGCAAATTAAGCTACTTAGATTACAGTTAGTAATGTCGATATTCATCCTCCAGTTTAGAAAAGAATTACAGATATCCTGGTATGAAACTGTGTAATACCACAAATTTGGCGGTCGCCTAAGATTTGGTGAGAGGAAAAAGCATGCATGTAATCACAAGCTGACTTCTGAAATAATCTATAACCTACAGTTTGATAAAAACTAAATCATTCTTGCTAGGGAAGGGAGAGGAGGTAATGCATTCTAGCATGTAAGGGTTCTATGATGATTTTTCCGCTTGTAAATTGAACTTACTGATGGATTACCGTTCACATTCTAGAAAGCAATTTTTTTATTCAGTGCCTAAAAATACGGTACGTTATATTTTTGCCCTAATGAGGTGGCTTCTAATTTAACTAGAGCTAATATTGGGAGGTACCTATTCAAAATCTTCGTAAAATTAAGGTAGGCTTGCACGTTAGTATTTGGATCACGTTCGTGCTGCATGCCGTCTGATGGGGCTGCTGTGTCTATTTAAAGAATTATAGAAACTTACTCCGCTTTCTCAGTAGTGATTCACTCTAAATGCGAAGAGATATCCGAAACTTTGGCAGTGACCCTTGGACAGCAAACTGACTTAACGTCTAAATCATAACACGTGATTTATGCGTAGTTGTGTCTATAGGGACACGGCGAAGCTTTCGATGCCTTGAAACATGAATGCAGAGTAAAAATATCAACCTAAGAGCCGGGCTTTAATATGAAATTATGCTTCTAAAGTACAACCAAGATTTGGCAAAACTAATAAAATGTCGATCAAGGCCATAATTAAGTCTTAGAGGCTTGACTTGTTGAAACCTCCAGGCAGGTGCGCTGGCTTTGACATGCTTAATTGAGTTTCAGGCATTGACCCTCAGTCAGTTATTCTTGGGACTTCCAGCAGCACATTGTTGCTCCATAAAATGGAGTTTTCAACCGGCCCAACATAACTGCGTTGCTTCTAACACATGCAACGCGATTAAAAGAAACACAACCAACGTTTCTGTCTGAACTTTCAAACAAGTAAAGGCTTGCAAGGAGGTTCTATTTTTTCGGTGCCCAGTCAAACACGCCATAATTATAGATAATAATAATAATAAATTAATAAACTCAAGCCCTCACTTTACAACTTATTAAAATACGTTTGTTAGTATTACAAGCACCAAATAAAGTTTGCCATCTGATCAGTTGAATTCGAATACCAAGGCCGGTTCTGAGTTGTACTATACGTTAAAATTTAAAGTTCGAGAGTCAACTTGAATATTGTTTTAATTATGTCAATTACCCTCTACGGGTCGAAGCCTTCGTCTCGGCTTCTCTCTTGAGCAGTATCTATTGATTGGTCTGTTGGCAACAATCTAGCAGAATGAACATTTCAGGAAACTGCATTGGCTGATGGGCCGAGCTGTTCCAGCTATGGTGCCTTCCACCAAAAATAAAAATGTTAGTCCTCTAGCCGGTGCTTCTACATTTTATTGAAAAATGAGCTCAAGTGGCCGTAATGGTTTCTTACAGCCCGATGCATCGAAGCGACAGCAAGGATGTATAGGCGACAATGTTTTTTTTTGTGCGTGTGTATCGGCGCAGGAGAGCCGGACAGTGTCTGTCAGAGCGTAGTTGTGGCGAGGTTGTGCTGTACTGTGGGCTATAGGTTTTCATGAGATCTCTATTCCAAGTTTCGGTGCCTTAATATCAATCAAGAATACTTATAAATGCTTAAAATATTTATTGAACTAGCCGCTGAAGATGCGGTCAAAATTCTTAGCGCTAAGCATTATTTACTGCCAGTGATTATTAGAAAAAATCACCAGATGATCGTTGAGCCTGTGCTAATCCTGAAGACGTGCAAGCTAAGCATTTCATATCCTCTATACTTCATGTGGCGGAAAACTATGCATAAAATNTCTTAGCGCTAAGCATTATTTACTGCCAGTGATTATTAGAAAAAATCACCAGATGATCGTTGAGCCTGTGCTAATCCTGAAGACGTGCAAGCTAAGCATTTCATATCCTCTATACTTCATGTGGCGGAAAACTATGCATAAAATAGCAATTCCAAAGTAATTCCAAAGCTGAGAATACACTTGAATCTCCTTCTAAGCGCTTTCGTACTGAGCGTGATACGCACTGAGCGCCTTATATTTCTACTGGGAACGGTCTCACACTGAGCGCGAATTTCGTTGTCTTTGATAGATCTCACAGAAAAATGTGATTTATGGATAACTAAAATAAACCACAGATACAGCTGACGACATTATTGATACCGTCAAATAAAGTATCGATAAGCACATGTTAAAAAAGTTAAGTCAATTGACTAATATATACAGCTTAATTGAACAGAAGTAGATTAAATAGTAAATAAATTAAAAATAAATTTATGGTTAGCTTTTATTAAAGATTTAATTCAGGGTTTGTTCGAACATGCAGTTGTGCCTCTTTTGTGCCGTTGTAAATCCAGATTTGTGCGGTTGTATTTTCGCATACTTCGCTTGAATTTCCATGGCTATATTCATTAACATTAAAATATAACTTTATAATTTGGGCCCTACATCAAAGTTTGCGTAGCTGTTAATTGTTATAGGAGCATAAAAATAGAAGGTGCTAGCTTTATGGCTTTATAGGTTTATGTATATCAAATTGTTCTGCTGGCAATTAGCTACGAAGAGGTGAGCGAACATTAAGCAACATGCTATTTACTGGAGTTCTGTGATTTTGCATCGTTGGTTGGAACCTTGTCTTGCTGAGTCGACTGTAACAGCTAGCAGGCATTCAGTGATTGCTGGGTGTATGAATGACCGAGTTTCTGGATGAAAATTAATTATTCATACCATTTTTACTGTTACCAGCCCATGTGCCAGGCTAGTTATCATATAATGGTACTTCCCATACCGCCTTCATTTTGGGAAAATTATACAATAAAAATACTTTGAAAAATATAGAGCAGTCTTGGAACGAAGTACAGCAGTCAACAACGAATACCTGGTGGGCCAGTTATGGCCAGAATGTGCATATTCCCAGCGGAGAAATGCAACGCCATTTGGTGAGACCATTGAAGAAACTATTGAACTTACGCATTCTGCAGGCTTTGGTGAAATTTGTTCTAGCTACTGAGATAACGGAATTGCTATAAAGTGACAATCGAGATCCGACTAATTCTGACCTTCTGGTGATGGTACAGAATACTAATGTAGATCAAATATTTAAACAAAATCTTACAAATCTTGTTGAGAACGACACACAGGGCACCACAAACGAATCCATTCTAAAAATTCAAGAGTGTTTAAATTCAGCAAATATTAAAGCAGCAAGTATGCGAAGTAGAAGAAGATGAAGAGCGTAGAAAAGCATTTGGTGCATTTCTAGATGGTATATGTCACAGTATGAAATAAAATCAATTCATTAGGCAAGAAAACGCGTTAAACCCATATTCCTTTTGCATTGCATTGTTTTTTACCGATGAATGACAATATTAAGAGTATTTAATGATAAAATAAAGTCGAAATTAGGAAAATATGATCTTATAAAATGTAGTCATATTCAGAATATACGTATGATATACCTATTACCTTTTTTATGAGATTGTAGCTTATCTCTAATTATATACGAGTAACTTTTAGGTTATGCCAACTTCCTCATAGAGTTGAAAAAAATAAAATTGGAAGGCGTTTCTATTGTTTAGCGAGTGCCTTTGTGTTATAAATTCTATTCTTTCCATATTGTAATATACATCAGTTACTCTTCAAAAAAATTTCTCTAAGTGTAATGATGCCATCCATAGCAACGGGAATAGTACCCGATGTTCTTACTGAGTGCATGACACTCACTGCGCGCTTACTTCCGCTACGCCGAAGCGCTCAGTAGGAGCCTCAAGTGTAGCATGTAGTCAGCTATCTGCAATATATATCTGTCTCCCTAACTAGCCTCATAATGAAGATGTGTGAAAGGGTGTTTAGGAATCACTTAGCTATAGCCTACTCACATCAAATCAAAATGGCTTCCGCCATAAACTATCTACCGCGTCTCAGTTGCTTGAGCGTTATGGCTCTATTCTAGAGTCACTGTACGGAGGCAAAAAATGATCGTGACTTATTTAGACTACGTAAATGCATTTGATGAGGTTGACCAGGGAATACTAACCATGAAGCTCTCTAATATGGGTATCAGAGGGAAATATCTTGGGGGGTTTGAAGCATTTCTGACAAACAGAACCCAAAGTGTAACTAGAGCACTCTGAGACCGCATACCTCCGCCATGAACGGCAAAGATAATGAAAAATTCAAAATGAGTTTGAAACTATGATTTCCATTGTATCAATACCAAAATCTAATCATTTGTGCTTTTTGATCAAAATAACAGCTTCTGTAATTTTGTTGAAGATCCGTTCATAACTTTACGAGTTATGCTGCTGACAAAAATTCTCACAAACATAATTCAAACACATAAACAGAGCAATTGATCATCACCAAAATTTAATAAATTATGTCTTTCAACATTCATAACAATTTCTGTAACTTTCATTAACATCCGTTCATGATTATTTGAGTTATTATGCTAAAAACAAAAAGACAGGCAGAGAGACAAACAAACAACGAACTTGATATCACTTCCTTGGCAGAGCTAATTATCAACAATAAAGTGTCACAACGACTGCCGGTACTCACTGGTGTCCCACTAGGTGTTGTGCTTCCTTTAGTGCTCCTAATTATCACGATCACTGACAATGGGCACGAATGCACGTTTGCTGCTTTCTCTCTTTGTTTTGCGTATGACACACGAATAGCAGCAGCACTACAGTGAGTAGCAATCCAGCGGGTTATCGGGTAACAACATAATCTTCATCGAAACAAATTCCGAACAGGTACAACACGGAAATATATTTTACCAATTTTGAATCAACATCCTACACCACGAGTGATAGGAGCGAGATCGAAGGAGTGAAAATTTTAAGAGACCTTGCTTGGGGTTGGAATGCAGGACAATGCCACTTTGGAAGATCACGTGGCAATTGTTGTTACAATAGGCAAGAAATTGAGGTGATGGATGCACGAAACTTCCTTTTTCACGGAGGCAGATATGATGTTCATCTTATGAAAGCCACTGTGATAATTGCAGCTCGATGGAAAAATGCAAGGATTTAGGTGAATGCATTACGTTCGTACCTGAAGGTTATCTCTGAAGTTTAGCACTAAGATTTGAAATTAAATTTCCCTCCTGATAACATTGCCGATTGTATTCATAACATCTAAAACGGATAAATTTTTGTGCAAAGAGCTGTAATCGTCACATCGGTTCCATTTATCGCGTTTTATTCAAATTTTTATTATCTTTGCCGCTATTGCTAGTTTTTTATTAGTATCACCAAGGCCTAACACAAAGCATACACTTTCTAATTACGCATTCCTTGCTGTAGAGTTAAGTCGAGGCCTACAGCCTAATAGGCGACTTCTCGTTATAGGATTCCACCTAGCTATTGCGTTTGGGTCGAAGCATAATTGCGTGCCGGGAAATCTTAAATTGTGAACCGGAGCATCAGGGCGACCTGTGATTGACAAGACTGACATTATAGTCTGTGATCAGCGACGCTAAAAGATCTGCCATTAGCCTGTAGACTTTTAGAAAGCAATGTAGCACGCGATTAGCGGGACCAAGTGGTATTCTAATAGATACGGACTTTGAGCATGGCATACTAATTGAAGAAACAGAATGGTGAAGTACCGTGTAATAAATATGGACTGAGAGTACGCCGTAATTGAAGACCAGCAAAATTATGGTATGACATTAATAAACTGAGACTTTCGACCTATCATTGATGACTAACAAAAGTTACGATATTGTAATTTACTGTAGGATGTAGACTTTCAGCATGTCGTCACTGATAAAGTTTATCCTTCTCTACCTGATAAAGTTTATCAGGTAGACCAGGGACTATATATGACATCTGAATGCAAATTTTATGTGTACAGCTGATTCTCACCTTTAGGCACATCCATTGACCTAAAATTGCATTGGCGTCTAACTTTGATGCACAGTGTAGACATGCACGAACTTGGATCACAACCGTGAACTTAGGTTTTCCATCGCCATCTTATATCACTACAGCCCCACTCATCTCAGACTGTCGAATTTATCGGCGCACTGGGAGCTGTATGAAATTTTCACATCAACGATGTGGTTAGTATACTATAATTTCGCATATTGGAAATGACCGATGTAGAAAACTCGCTTTGAATACTGACATTCTTTGAAAAACAGCATAACAATTGAATGAATTTCGGCCGTGAACTTGGTCTTCCATCACCATCTCATCCCGCTGTAAGCCCACCCCTGTCTCAGGGCAGCCCAGTACTCCGGGCTGCCAGGGAGCAGCAAAGGACCCAGAATTTAAGGATCGTAAAGCGCCTTTGCAGAGGCCACAGGAAGCGGCGCAGAGATGGGAAGGCTGCCTTATACTTCCTGTCTGCGAGCTCGCCTCCAGCACTAGCCCATGGCCGAAACTTATCTTCACATACTCGCTGCTGCCTTTTCTCCAGGACCGACTCATTTCCAGATAATTTTCGGGTTCTCTTTCATGCTCGGAAATATTTTTCCGGAGGTCATGTGACAGAAACAACTCAAGACAAGGTTTGCTATCGATTGCAGCTATGTTAAAAAGGTCAAGAATCGTTGGGGTCATTACAGTTATGCTAAAACCTGTCAGTATCTCCCTGCGAGAGTCTAACATCTGGAGGAAAACCTTGATAGCTAAATTTTTTCATTGTATATGAAACTAGAGCTCCACTCTGAGAGCGTATGCCTCCGCCAAGTAACGCAATAGTAGCAAAAAATTTCACCACTGTCCTTACTCCACGAGGTCTTCCTGATCATCACCAAACTATAATTATCTGCTTCATGTGACCTTCCTACGTCCAAACAGTTCCTGTATACTTCATGAAGATACTTCCACAAATTTCAGTTATGACAGATAAAAGACAGTAGTCAAACAAACGAACCAACGGATCAACGCAATCATCCGATCATCTATTAATAGTTACATTTCTATAACAGTTCCTTTAAATTTCAAGAAGTCCGTCCATAAGTTTTTAGTTATGTATGTTGTTAGCAGATAGGATATAATAAACCCGTCAAATCCCATCTTCAGCAGAGGTAACCAATTTACAGTTAAGAGAAAGAAAACAATTAAGGGTTTTTAACGCTATTATTCGTGTTTTTGAATAAATTAGGTAATGATGGAGAATGCGGCTTTTTTAATATTGCAAGGTTGTTCAATGAAACTTTGATTTACAATTTTCTCATAAACTTCTCTACTGGCATAGTTGTAAAAAATTGAAATATCTCGCTCTGCAGTAACACTAAGTGAGAATTACCATCGGAATTGCATAATTAGCATAGTCTCATTTTAATGGGTATTGAAATCAAATATTTTTTAGATAGTTACTGGTTTGTAGTCCAATAAACTCTAACTCAGACAGTGCATGTTAGCCATTTTTCTATCAATCTGCTCACGGATAACATTGCAGTTCAAGCCTCTGTAAAATACATTGTAAAACTAGAAAATTACAGTTTATGTCATCATAAGCTCAATTGTAGCTAAGTGGCTTGAGTAGCTCTATGTATCATTCCTTTTTTCTTCTCATGAATTCGGTCTGATCCAAGTGCATGAAAATATAAATTCCTGGTACAGTTGTACTTCAGTCGGAGAAATGATTTTTCCATGTCATGAGTAACTGATTTGCAATTATTTCTTGAAGCTGTGTCCAAGGTAGCAATTCTAACGCATAGGATTAAAGCAAAGTGTAATCGGATACTATTATCTCGTCCTAAGTCGGCTCTTCTTGGCTGCCATACGCTAACTGTGTCTATATTTTACATATGAATACTAGGGTGAGCGATTTTCAACTTTTCTATACTTCCTAGGCAGGTAGTACGGACAGCGTACCAACCGCTGAGTTAGAAATGACGTTAAAATTTTCCTCGATGTTGGCAAACTGGTAATAATACTCCTATTCCCAAGGGTCCGGTGTCGCCCTATGTGACGAACTATCGACGCATCACACTGACGCCCATTTTGTCGATATTGTTCGAGAAATTGATCGCTGGTAAGTTTGGTCGTTTCGCTGAGGTTACGGGGTTGCTGCCTGCTGGTCAGTTTGCGTACAGAATTGGCTTGGGTTGTTGTGACGCTCTGTTGTCGGTGTCACACCATTTACAGTCTGAGCTGGATTGTAGGTCGGAGGCACGCCTAGTCCAGTTGGACTTTAGCGCGGCGTTTGACAGGGTTAACCACAGGGGTCTATTATACAAGCTGGAGTCCTTTGGTGTGGGTGGTAGGGTTTTGTCAATCATTCGAGATTTTGTTTCTAAGCGGACGCAGAGTGTGTCTGTTGAAGGCGTTTTGAGCGCCTCAGTCGGGGTGGTGTCTGGCGTCCCTCAGGGTAGTGTGCTTGGCCCGCTGTTGTTCGTTCTCTATACTAGTGACATGTTCTCTTCACTCGAAAACACGCTGATCAACTATCCCCACGATTCCACTTTGATGGCAGTGATACCTGCGCCTCGCCTCCGTGATGCTGTAGCTCTGTCTCTGAATAGGAATTTGTCACGCATTAGTGCATGGTGCTCGGCCTGGGGTATGAAGCTGAATGCCAGTAAGACCAAGTCGATGATTATCAGTCGGTCTCGGACACTTGTACCGCAGCATCCCCAACTAGAGATTGATGACACTTTGCTTCAGGAATCTAGCTCCTTGGAGATTCTTGGTGTTGTCTTTGATGAGAAGCTTACTTTTGAGCTGCATATTAGGAGGTTGGTGTCACGCGCTTCCACTAAGATTGGGCTTCTGCGTAAGGTGAATTCCGTGTTTGGTGAATGTCAGGTTGCCCGTAGATGTTTTTATGCGTTTTTGCTGCCTGTGTTGGAGTATTGCTCACCGGTCTGGGCTTCAGCTGCTGACACTCACTTGCGTCTGATGGACCGACTTGTTAGTTCAGCCAGCAGGCTGTGCGCTGATAATGATCTAGTGAACCTGTCCCA
>LQNS02276621.1:8961038-8972800 GCA_001587735.2 Parhyale hawaiensis
CCAAACACTCAAAATAATGTTGGTAAACCGTGAAAATTTTCACGGGTCCAGCTAGTAATGATAATAGTAATACCTGCGGAACAACGGTCACAAACTCAGGCATAAAGCTCAAAGAGCAACTTTAAGTCAGCAGTTCATTCCGTATTTCGTAGTCAGCATTTGGAATAGACTCCCCTCCGACGTTGTTGGTGTGGTGTCAGTCAACGCGTTTAAAAATCGTCTTGACATACATAGGGAGAGACATCTTCCGCAGCTAAGAACTTCTCCAGGAGTTGCAAACTCTTAACATCTAAAGCTTACGAGGCCATGCATCGTAATATATTTTATTTTTCTCTCCCGCTCCAACTACTCAGTTTGTCATCTCTAATCTCCGCATATCAGCGGCTATTGATCGTGCTTGCGGGCATTCATGATCGTCTCTTTGGCTGAGATTCTTCCCCATCCCTTTTTTCTTCTCTTTTCCCTAGTCCTCTTTATCATACTAGCATAATGGCAATAGCTCATAGAGGACCGGAGCGTAAGTTCCGGTGTCTCTCTGGTAATGGGCTATTGGTTCGTCTACTACCGCCAATCTAATCTAATAGCCTACTTTTTTTAAGGTTAATGATGCCAAGAGTGGTGGTGCCTTACTTTTACAAAAGTAATTAAAGCGAGTCTAGAATTCTTGAAAACGAAATGTGAGAGATTCTTCAGCGCTACACATCTCAATTTTAAAAACAGGTAAAAAAAATTCAATAAACAGAGCATAAAAGCGATTTGCTAATTCTAATTAATGAAACTAAGGAGCTTCGCACTCATGAACATGATTCAATAAATCTCATTACCTTTTTCAAACTATATTAGGGTGCATCAAGTAAAGTTACCGCACTTAATTGTACTACTAAATTTTCATTATTAAGAAATTTGGAAAGAGAGAAGCTGGGCTCAACTCTTTAATTTAACTATAAATATTGCTCCTAATTAGAAGAGCACAATTTGAATCACCGCGTGGTATAGGCGAAGGATTTAGACTGCAATATGGTAAACATCCCATGACGAATACCAAATCTTAACGCCGCTTTGGGCTTCTTAATTCCTTAGAACAGGAAGGGTAAATTGAATGTTAGTTCGAAAGTTAAGTGCGACATTAAGCTATCACCATTTGGTTCAAGATATCTTCATGTTTAAACTGCGGCTCTTTTCCTAATTCGTATGTTTTCTTAGAACGTACGACGCGCTTTGCATATTGTGCATGCAGAAAATTCATCTTCAAACTATTCTCATGCATCTCCCTAACAATGTACGTACAGTGTACGAGCAAAGATACAATTTTATTTTTTAACTGCCTCCCATTGAAAAATGAGTTTCATTGTAGTCCTTGTTGACTGAGCAACTATTGAATTGCACTTACCGAAAGGTAATTTGTACTCTTCAACCTCTGGCTGCGCAAGGCCGCCAGTTTTCAATGTTGACACTAATCCTCTTCTGCTTGGTCACATCACATGGCTTCACCATCACACTGTTCGAATTTTGTGGTGGCTCCTAGAGAAGAACTGCATACCTGCAGCAACCCGTAATTTTTCTCAGTTTTACCAATAAAAGCCAATATATGTATATATTGATTTTCTAAATACATATATTTCACGATGCATGATCAAGAAGCTTAAGGTCAAGAGCCATCATCCAGTTTGTGAATCTAATTACAAGTATTCTGGGGTGTACAACAGCCCTCCTTAGATTTAGTCGTAAGCGCCGCTGCATGCAGTATAAGATACAGGAGCTTGAAGGTGTATAGAGCTAATAGATGGAAACTGATTAAAATTGAGCATAAATGGCAAGCTCATTCTGCTACACTGAGGAAAGTATAGCGTGCTGTTGTCGAAAAAAAAACAGCAAGCCTTATCCGGTATTGTGTCCGCCAAGGCAGGAATTACCGGTGAGCGCAAGGAATGTCGTAGTTTCGCCCCAGCTTAACTATTCTCAGCGAACCATCTGAGAAACCAGCCCGCCTTCCCGTCGACCAAGGTGTAGAACCAACCATTGCGCTCACTAACAGCGTCGCGCCTGCAGGTTTTCCGGCTATTAACAGGACGGCTCATTTCTCAGTGATAGTGTTTGAGCCGTTAAAGTATACTATCGTTTTTGGAAATATTATGAAAATCGTTATTCCACTATAAAGCTTATTTAAATTTAGATTTTATTTGGTCAACTGAAATAGATAGGAAGAGTTAAACCGATACTCGAAACAGGGCTAATAGATTTCAGCGCAGACGCTGTATCACTTAGCCTACACGGCAAGACATTAAAATAAGCTCCCCGGACAAAAAACTAGTCACCTGTTACTGCAAAGGTAATAATGGGCTATTGTATTGCTCGGAAGTGAATATATTTCTTCAAATAGCCATCAAACTAAATTAGGAAAGCAATATCTGCATGAGGATCGAATTGCGACTTCGCCAATCTTCCAGGTAAATAACTGCCGTAAACATAGGGCTAGATCGGTCATGCATTGGCATGAAAACCATAGTGGCTACGTAAGGCACCTAGAATAGCCGGCTAAGTTTCCAGACATGAACCCCATCGAGAATTTCTGGGACCATCTTGAACAAGTTAGGTGCCGAGATGATCCTCCTCGTACTTTGGATGAGTTAAGGGATGGATTGATGCAAGAGTGGTTCGCAATGGTTGAAACGGACATTAGAGATCTTTTAGACTAAATTCCTTCCAGAATTCCTATCATTATACGTGCTGGTGGAAGTAATACACCTTATTAGTAACAGTAACATTTTGTCGGGGAGCTTAATAATTCCTGCACATACATTGTGTGAAACCTAATCGATTAAACACTTAATCTGAGCGTAAAGGATTGATTCATCCATTCAAACTTACTGCTGTCACAGGTTAACAAATTTGACAGTTCTTTTCTTATGAGAAAAAACAGCTCAGCATTGAAACTAATGAGTTATTGTTCAGTTGAGTTTGTACTCTACACCGATGCTGCTGCCCTGCAGAAATGAGTTAGTCTTCGCAAATTGCAGCAAGGAGCACTTTAGGGGATGACTGTAGCTCTCAGTGCGTTTCTCAACGGCAAAACTTACCTGGAACTCTGCTGGTTGGTAAGGAAAATTCTGGAAATGAATGGTACTTTGGGATGTTATAGAGAGCTAAGACATTCGACAGTAATAGGTGCATCTTATAAAATTAATGTGCTGACATGCGTTTTCTAAGCTGTGTGAGTGAGTGTGTGAGTTCTTTATGAGTTCGTCCGAGTATTCAGCAGTGAGCTTATCTTCCGTGCAGATTTTAAGTTGGTCAGGCTGTAGTGCAGAGTGGTGAGGGAACGATATAATTCTTTTTATTTATTATTTACATCTCATATACATCACTTTTAGGAGTAAAGCACTAGTGGTTAGCGACTGAGGCACAGCTACTTGAATTGGAGACTAAGTGTAGGTTGGAAGCTACCACATTCAGTTTATATTTTTACTTTCCACATGGGAGGGAGCAACTCAAGTTGGAGCAACAAAATCCGCAAAAAAAAAAACGCTGTTGTAATAAATGAATATTTGTAGCGAAAGTCTGAACTGATTTGAACTTACTTGGTACAGTAAACAGATAACACCGAGTATTAAAGGTAAAGTTAACTTAGACCACACCCTCACCTGGGAAACCCACATGCACTGGTTTGTGCTGCGGGTATAGGCCCACTGGCCCCAGACGAGCAAGTGTAGTCGCAGTCGCCCTCGGGTTACNCCACAGTGCCGAGCATGCACACACAACTGCCGAGTCAGCACACCAAGATTTGCAAAGAGCTCGTGTGCCATGGGGAATCGAACGAGCGACACAAGGTGTTAGAGCTGAGAACGGAAGCATGGTGCTACCGTGGCGGCAATAGGTGCGTAGACTATATGCGCATAAGCTTTCTGTCAAATGAATTATATTCAAGAAATCTTAGGGAAATTCTAGACCAGTACCTTATATATCACAGGAGCTCTTGCGTTATGTGAAATCAATGCTTTCTTTTAAAATATCCATGTTTTGTAGTTAACATTAATCGCTCATGAATTACCAAATACCAGTAACAACTGGTAAAACTACTTCATTAGTATTACTTATACTATATTGTTGTCGCTGTCGTTCCCTCCGGGAATGGGCGTCTTCGTCGATTTGTTGTTTACTGTTTAATAATACAATTTCTTACATTCTCCATCACTGCCCTATTCATATCATATTCCTGAAAGAACAGTCACTGTTGCTGCGTTTGAATATCAAACGTGACCAGCCTTTCTGTAACATCCCATCGAACATTTATTGTGCATCAAATTTGATTCTTTTCATTGATAAGCTAGATATTATAATACATCTCCGTGCCCTAACGTAATATTCTCCTTTCTACCCCATTGGTATTGGTGGTTGATTCCGACATAAAGTTAATTTTTAGAGTTATTGTGGTACGATGCATCACTGCACCTTCACACTCCACGCTTGCCTGTATATGCACTCGTGATCTATTTCTGTGCCTCCTCTAAACTACATAACGCCACTACAGAAAACAGTAGAACAGAGATTTCGCTTGTAAATCCATTCTTTGTCCTGCGCTGATATAACTCTAATTTACATATATTAATGCTTTGCAGTACAAAGCTGCGCCCTCTTCCTCTCAACTCTGTTCTGTTTGGCACTTACTGTTGATTTAATGTCCCTCTATCCCAATCTATAGTGTCATTGTAGTACATAGCAGCGCAGGATTTCCCTTCGCAGTTCCAGTCTGTATCATTTCCCGCCCGCACAATCACTGCCAAAAAAGAAAGCTATCATCAGCAGCGCGTTGGCATGTCCATTGCCGGCGCTGAGCAAAAAATTCTCATGAATTATTCAGATTTGAAATGCAGTCGATGGTTGGGGTGCTAATGAGCGGCTCATGTTCGTCGGAACGCTTCGGTGCGTTCAAATTTTGTTACTGCATCGCTTTTCCAGTGGAACACTCAACGCAAGTAAAAAACTAACCTACATCTGAGTAGTAGTTTGAGACTAGCTGCTGCAGTTTTATATTATGTCCCTATCTTTCCATTGACGTTACCGTCAAAATCTGAGCAGTAAATTTGAGATTCTCGTTGCTGTAAGATCTATGAAATGTACCTCCCCTTCTATTGAAGATACGGTCGAAATCTGAAAAGTAGTTGGAGACTCTTGCTGCTGTGAATGTTAAGTATCTATTGAACCTCTGTTTTAGATAAAGATGTCTAAATGTGAGTATTAGCTTCAGACTGAAATGGGCGGAAAATTATTACAATGCACCAGTCCTTTCATTGAATATACGGTCAAAATTTAAGTAGTAGTTTGAGACTGTCGCTGCTGCCGTTAATCGATACCGAACTATGTTAGCAGAATGTCCTGTCAAAATTTCAACACTACTTTGAATCTTCTACTGCTGCAAATATTGCTGAAGCATGTCTCCCTCAGTATGAGTTGTTGCCTAAGTATTCAGTCTTCCACTGCCGCGAAACTCTGCCATAGCAGCCGATGCTGCTCGTGAAACTAAGCGCAAGCTGCCCATTGAATCTTCTCTGATACTGTAGTACGCATTCGATACAGAATTACGTTGCTCCATAATAATTATAAAGACTAGTGTACGCGGTTGTTAAAACAAGGTCACTCAAGTGTTTCGAGAGACCTTCGTTGTTTAAGTTAAGAGCAGTTATTCGGTTCTATACGTCGGCAAAATTTTGCAGAAGCAGTGAAGAAGTTGCCCTCTTTTCCATCCAGTTCAAGTGTTCAGCCTTAAAAAAAAACTTTATTTCTTTTTGGACTCCTGCTTCATTTTGACTTATGAAGTTCAACTCTTGTACAGCAGAGGGGGAAATTGGTGTACCAAGCGATGATAAAACACCACGCGATTAGTTGCGGAAGGAGTAGGGGCGTCCGGGACACGAAACATACACTTGAATACATATGACTACTAGGGATCAAATCAGTGCTTGAACTGAGAACCCTAGACAGGAGATCTAAGGCTCCATGTTCAAGTCCTTGCTTTATTCATAGCATAAATCTGAAGTAAAAGCAAGTGCAGACGGATCAGCTCCACGTCTCGATCATTACAAGGCTTGATGTCACAAACATCTACTGTATATAAATATGTAACATTAGGTTTCCGTTCTAGTGTTTTATTACCTCCACCAAGGAGGTTATGTTTTCGTCTTGTTTGTCTGTCTATTTGTTTGAACCGATTTGGACGAAATTTACAGGGATTGTTAGGTATGTTAGGAGGCACAGATGATTAACTTCTGGTGAAGATATATCCATCTGTTTGTTTGTCTGCCTCATTTTTCTTAATGCCATAACTCAAAAAGTTATAGATGGATTTTTATGAAATTAACATGAGTTGTTAGGTATATAACAAAGAGTAAATAACCAAATTTTGATAATGATCTGTTTGTTCGCTCGTTCGTTTGTCACTGCTTTTACTTTTATGCTTGTTAGCACAATAACTCAAAAAATGATGAATGGATCTTTATGAAATTTATAGGGGTTATTAGTAATGTTGAAAGACATGAATGATTAAATATTGGTGCAGATTGGTTTGTTCGTTTGTATGTTTGACTCATGTTTGTCATAACGTTTGTTAGCAGCATAACTCAAAAAGTTATGAACGGATCTTAAAAAACAATTGCACAAGCTGTTATTACTACCAAAAGACACAAATGATTAGATTTTGGAGTTTATGCAAAGAAAATTATGGTTTCAGAGCCAATTTGAATTTTTTACTACCGTTGCCTTGCTTGGCGAAGGTATGCGCTCTCAGAGTGCGCTAGTTTTATCTAAATGTAGGCAAAGAATAGAGTCTTCCGCTTCCATGTAATTTTGATAGTCCATCCCCCTCGTGAGCAACCAGTTCTACGAATTGAAACTCGATGCACACTAAAAATACGAGCTTCCACATTGATGAACTTATCTGATTGCGTCGCTTCTTGGATCGCAGATTCATTAGTTCCGAATACCAAGCTTGATTAACATACAGCAAGCGGATCAGTAGATATCACTGCAATCTCAACCAGACGAGAATAATTCTCAAAAGCATTCCGAGCACAGAATAAACATTCTTCCCGTTAATATTTTGCTCAGTATTATGCAACGCACAGTCTTTCATTACCGTATTAGTGGATGCGAACTTTACTATAGACGTATACTGTACATACTATACACAGATATTTTATTACAGGAGCAGGGTAAAAGATAATCTGCACAGGGAAATATTTCATTTTCTATTTAATGTTAATTATGTGCATTCTAGACGCA
The DNA here is from genome assembly GCA_001587735.2 of Parhyale hawaiensis. Classification (NCBI taxonomy): domain Eukaryota; kingdom Metazoa; phylum Arthropoda; class Malacostraca; order Amphipoda; family Hyalidae; genus Parhyale; species Parhyale hawaiensis. The sequence goes on from LQNS02276621.1 coordinate 8,968,314, forward strand.
TTTCACTCGCGATATAATTTCAGTTGCCTAAATTCTAGTCTTCCTGTCGATCAGCTTTACGTTTTAAGCACTTCAGTTGTTTTCAAGCGAGCGATTTCAATGGCCATTGAACGCAATTTTCGCAGTGCTTCCCTTGGCCTTGTATTACCTTCCCATTGACATCAAATGCCTGATATTCATGGCCGATATTCGCCGATTTGGGGCGAATTAGAACGAGTGAAATCCTCAGTTGTACTCCAACAGAAGAAATTGCCCTCTCAGCTAACGCTTCCAAACGACCCTCGAAATGAAGTATATTCGCATCTGAAGGCTGCTCCAAACCTGCATTTTCGCTACCCATGAACGACTTCCTCTAATAATGGCGCTTCAATATTTGGCCGTCGACGGTTTTTGGTTCTCGGAAAGTCTGAATTTTGCGAGCATTGTTTGTTGAGCGCTGGAAAACCAACGGCTCCATCCAGGCTTCCTGTTGGCCAAAACTGGAGTACCTTGCTAATGCGCATGCAGCCAGTGTGTGACTCGGGGCTTTGCTGTGAGAGAATTGGCAAATGCAAAGCGGTATAGCTCTGAGGGTAGAATGCGTGCTATCGTACAGCCAAGTTCTTTATTTCTCGGTACCTGACGAAAGAGACGAATGAAGAATGCTACAGTTTGATGAGAGAACACAGTATATGCTGTCATAACGCCAGTCTTGTTGGCCACTGAAGGACGGAAAAATAGAAATGGAAATAGCTCTGACAAACGGGTCAATGAGCACTGCCACACAGTCAGTCATTGTTACATTCGGAGCACAGCGGAACAGAAGAACCAAGAACTACACAGATGAGGAGAAAGAATGTGCATTGCCATGCAGCTAGTCTTTGTTAACTCGAGGCATTGCAGATTTGCAGTGCAGGCGAATGCAAAACGCGAGGAGTCCGACGAGAAAAACTCCTTTGCCACACAGAGTTTTTTTTTGCGATATTGAACTTTGTTGTGAGAAATGAGGCATTCAAAACAGTTGCAATTGAGAAAAGAAAATGTAATAATCTGGCCGCAAGTACTGTGTGAAAATAATAATTTACAACCATTCTGATCAGGGTTTCACCTGATCATAATCGGTTTCTACTGTGACACCAATGACTTCAACTCTAGTCACCCTAAAGCATTTGAAATTTTTCGTAACAGCTGAAGTGCATAGCTTGACGATGATAATTACCTCCGCCAAGGAGATTATGTTTTCTTCGGGTTTGTGTGTCTGTCTCTTTGTTATTCTGTCTGTCACCAAGATAACTCAAAAAGCTATGGATAGATTTTGATGAAATTTACAAGAATTGTTAAGTATGTTAAGAGGAACAGATGATTAACTTTTGGTGAAGATACGCTCATCCGTTTTTTGTCTACCTCATTTTTATGGATGCCATAACTCAAAAAGTTATAGACCGATTTTCATGAAACTTACTTGAGTTGTTAGGTTCATTGCGAAGAGTATATGACGGAATTTATGATCTGTTTGTTCGTTTTTTTGTTTGTCGGTGTGTTTGAGTTAATGCTTGTTAGCAGAATAATTCAAAAAATTTATGAATAGATTTCTATGATATTTATAGGAGTGTTCGGCAATGTTAAAACACATAAATGATTAAATTTTGGTACAGATCGGTTGGTCCTTTTGTGTGTTTGACCCATGTTTGTCACAATGTTTGTCAGCAGCATAACTCAAAATGTTATTAACGGATCGTCATAAAAATTGTAGAAACTATTAGTACTAACAAAAGGCACAAATGATAAGATTTTGATGTTGTTGCAAAGAAAATCATGGTTTCAGAGCCAATTTGAATTTTTCGTTACCGTTGCTTTGCTTGGCGGAGGTATGCACTCTCAGAGTGCTCTAGTTCGAATTATCTCAATATCATGAACCAGACACTGAAAAAATCTGGAAATCTTTATGGCCGACTATCAAAATCGTTATTTTTTTAAACATCTAATATTTATGTTCATGTTTCGTGTTGTGCTCGAAATGAAAAGCTATTTGCGTTTAACAATCGGTGTCAACCTGTTATTGTCACCTCTGTTCGTCTTTTTGTCATTCACAGGTATTCCGTTGTGCTTAACACGTGCGAGACAGGAATTGGATAGGTACAGCCAAATGTGGAAGAAATGTGATCACTTAGCATCATCATTATTATGCTTATTCATCCCTGTGTTCCTTCGTCAGTTCGTTTGATTCTAAATTCTTGAGTTAGTACAACCGTTATGCTCTCAGTGTTAGATAAAAAAAAAAAATGGGGGAATATTGAATCATCTCGGGAAGGAAGAGCATGAATCAGATTTTTATTTTAAAGCTGCCACTACTCGCAAATATAGGTAAAAGATTTGCATTCGGACTCTAGATTTATTTTCACACTTGGTGTGCATGATACAGGTCTAAAATATTATTGAAGACCAATGCTTTCGTTCTGGAGAATTTCTGCAGGTTCCAGTTACATATCATAGCTTTCGTCTGGCTTCCAGATTTCAGCACACGGGATCTTTGAACATTCGCCCTGCGGGAACTGTTTTAAGAACGTCGACAGTTTATCTGCGAATTCATAGTGTATACGAAACAGTGCTAACATTGTCACAAATTTGTCTGCAAATAAAAAATAAAATAAAATATATGTGAGGAATGCCTGTCAGTTTTCGTCCATCAATGGGCTGGTGTACTTACAAAGAAATTTGGGCATGGGATAGTTATATTAAAGACCCGCAAACTATTAGACGGGAGGCTTTAGGTAAGAGGAGGATCGCATGGTTAGATTTGGAGCGTAAAGTTAGGTGAGGAGAGGTAGGTTAGAAGAGGAAAGTTAGGCCAGATGGTGATCGTTAGGTTAGGTGAGGTGCATTAGATTGGATAAAGAGAGGTATGATAGAGCAGTTTTATATGAAGCAATAGGATACATGAGATGCTTTAGATTAGATGTAGTATGGGTAGATTAGATAAGATGCGCTAAGTTAAATGACGTTCGTTAGGTCAGATGAGGCGCGTTAGGTTAGATGCACTGCGTTAGATGAGATGGGGAGAATTAGGTTAGATTAGGAGCGTTAGATTACACAATGCGCTTCACTGTAAGTATCGACCATTGTGTTTCACGCATGAAATTAGTTTAGACAATGTGGGCTAGGGCAGACAGACTAGGTTACCTTAAGCGGATTTGACCATGTGTTCCGTGTCGGGCTTTAGTTTATACGGGGAAGGTTACGATTGAAGATCTGGAAAAGGTCGAACAACGAAACGTACGTTCGATCTCAGGCATCCTTCCCATATTTTCCAGCGTGGTTAATTGTTGGCGCGGTTTTCCACAGAAATATATTCTACAATTGATAGATAAGTGCGTTAAGTGCAGTCTTGCCATGAGTTTTGGCAAAAAAAAATAATGATAACAAAATAAAACAATGTACCTGCTCGACCCGATGGGCCCGTGGAGACACTATTATTATTAGTTTTTCATTGTTATCTGTCTAACCACACTGCTACAGCCTTCCAGCGCTGCAGCTGTTTAGCCATTCTTCGTGCACTACGGTACATAATTTTCAATTTGGTGTTAATCGATTCCCGTTAACACACGCGCACTACAATATATTTGTCTTTTTTCCAGTGCAGTACCCAGAAAACTTCCAAAGATCTAATCTAATCCAAAAAATCTAAATGTAATCTAATACTGATCCGAATCAGTCAAAGCTTCTAATTTTCTTGTAACTGAATTAATGAAGTTTATGAGATATAGTTCAGACAGCATAGCTATCAGCATTTCGCTTATCGACCACATTGTTAGTTCATCGTTACACGACGGCCGGACTGCGAAGGTGGGTAAGCGTTTCATGTCACATTGAAAACCTATCTATATTCAAAGAACTGTGATAAATGTGTGACATATGTTGATCACTTTAGAGTATTCAGCAAATTAGAAGTAAATAAAATTGTAAGTAGTCTTTTTGTCTCTTTTCACGAGAGTATTTTGGTGCAAAATCGATCCATTTTGAACCTCTTTTGACGTATTTTTGTTATCCTGCCATTCCTAGAACAACATTTAAGACTGTTTTGGGGAAAGATATTGCAGTCCAGAAGCGCAACCAGTCAGCCTGGCTCCAGTCTTGTAGGAAAGTTGGGCTTCATCGCGGAAGCAATTCGTGCCTTCCTACTATTAAACCTCCTAGACTGAACCCCGGGCAGACTTTGGCCTCAATTTGCGAAACCCGAACCCGACCCTGTCACCAACACTGCACCACTTTCATAAGGCTGTAAACATTCTATTGCTACCATAATGCTTTTGTCTATACTGAAAACTGATTATCTAAGCAAAGGACCAAATTGTTCATTCTTCATCATTTACAGTTTAATATATTTTTTTGAAATATGCGTAGACACCCAGGTGTATTCATAAGGAAGATTTTATTGAAAGTCTTCTGGGCTTTTTATTTATTTAACCCCAAGCTTTCGAGCTATTAAGCATAGCCCGTCTTCAGGGGAA
>LQNS02276621.1:8988979-9002760 GCA_001587735.2 Parhyale hawaiensis
AAATTTATTGATTTGTTTGTCAACAACGAAAGATGGAAAGCTTTTCTTAGTTAAGAACCGTCGCAAATCAATAAATTCTTGGTGCAAGTGCTGAAAATTAGTGCATATTTGATACGCTCTATTGATAAGGGTCCGAATAGCGCTGAGTTTGAAATTGCTTGCACAGAAACTAAAATAACTAGTGCCTAACCCTGAAAACGAAGGTTTTCGATAAACAGAGCACTGAAACTTGCTGCCAACTCTTTCAACACAAGCATCTAAAAAAGGTAAACGGTTATCTACTTCATCTTCTTTAGAAAACCTAATGTTAGCGTGGTGTGAATTTAAGTAGTGTAGAAAGAGGTCAGCGTGAGATTTATCTGTGAATAATGCAAACGTGTCATCAACGTACCTCTTGTAAAACACCGCTTTAAAATTAGCTGGGCAGTCTCTTAACCAGTCCTGCTCATGGTGACACATAAAGATATTGGCAAAAGTTGGGGCTAAGGGTAAACCCATTCCTAATCCGTCAACCTGCTTGTAGTATTTACCGTTAAAAATGAAAAAGGAATTGCATACTGCCAGTTCCAACAATTGCTTCATAATTTTCCGCTATTAAAATTGGACATTTTTTTCTATCTTTTTCGTTTTCCGTTTTCTGTTTTTGTCCATGGCTCTGTATTTTTTTTTCTATATTCGTTGGTCTTGATTGTTGAAAAAATTAATTGAAAATTAATATTGTTTTATTTAGTATAGCGGCCTGAAACAGGAAGCGGACTACTCATGGTGACGTAAAAAAAGTAAATATATCTACAAGAAGGACACATTCATTATCAGAGGCTATCGGTAAAACGCAAATTTAATATTTACCATTTTTATGTTCGTCTAGTGTATTAAAGATTGATGTGTTTATTAGAAAACGTTTTTGGACCTTTCCTCCATCAACCGCATGATCTATTCCATATTTGGAGTAGGTCCTCAAGTACTGTGTTACAAATGTAGCCCATCGGTCAACATTTACGGATTTACGCAGGAATTTGCTTGGGTGAAATTATATTCACTAGTATTTATAATAGAAACATTAAAATAAAACACTTATGTGCTTATTATATATATTCGTGTTTTATGTGCTTAATCCATTGTCCGTTCTCTGCTGCACTTGAAACGTATAATTAAATCATGTAATGTCTTTCAAAGAAGACGCTTAGTCCTAAATGCAAATAAAACAATTTGTGTCTGAGATATGCACCCACTGTTATTTAAAGTTTCAAAGAACATTTTACTGTTTTAAATATGTGGAATATACCTTCATTCAGATGACCGCTACTGCTTTGCTTGGTGGCACGTAGACGATAGACATGTGGTTCTTATAGGCGGTGTTGGGTGCGGAACTGCGTATGCCAGGATGGGCAATCTACACCAGCGATTTGTGGGTGGGGTTATCTCGTGCGAAGGCGAATTACGTATGGTAGCCCCAAACGTAGAAGTTCAATGGCGTTAAATCGCACGATTTCGGTGGCCAGTTTAGGTCGACGGCACAAACAACTAATGTTGTCAATAAAAAGAGCGAGAACATTTTCGCAAGAAATGTTGTCTAATTTGCCTGTTCAATTTTGGCAATATAGCGATGAGCGCAGTATCACTCGATAGATTTCCGTCAGTTTATCCAATGAACCCTTTATTTTAAAAAAAAAATCATGAAGACAAATCTCATATCGGGAACTCATTCACAGAAAGTTCCATACTATGAACCGATTTCAAATTACGAATTATTATCAACAAACATCGGCACCGCCCTCCTGCTCAGATGGAATTTCCTCCCAGTTGCGCAATGCTTAAATCTTCAATATTGTTTCGGCTCTCATCGCCCCCGCGAGACTTTTTGGTATTTAAAAGTGTGGGAAGGAGAATTCCGGACGTGTCATTGTTCCGGGTTACACAAAAGGCAATTCTTGGCTTAACAATGGCCTGGCATCGGACTGCATTCCGTTCTGACAAACCCTCACTTTTAACTAAGCAAAACCGCGCCTTCGCTGCAAGAAAGGAAAGCCATTGCTATCTGCCAGACAGAAGAATTTCCCGGAGATAGTGGGCCGGAAGGAATATTTGATGGGCCCAATTCTGTAGGGAACGAGTGAAAATTTGCTAGGTCATTCAGTTTCGGGAGCCACATCTCACTGGGCTTCCGTCATTCCAGTCGAATTTGAGGTCAAAGATGTCGGGAATCATGCGAAAATATCCCACTATAATAATTCTGCAGCTATGTTGCGGTCAAAATATGTTTATTACAGACGCGGAGCAGTAAAGAGTGATTTGCCTTTAAGAGAAGTCCTGTTAAGATCTTGTGCAATTCAACAAAAATACCTTTTCTTGGTGTGGGGAGCTAACTAGGCTACGTATCGATCGACAAAGTTACTGTCTCGAATATAAATCTGATTGAAATGGAGAGTGGCTCGTCGTACAGGCCACGTGCTGCAAAGGAACATACAATAAGTAAAATTTATGTATGTTTTAGACTTCGGTGCGGTTGCACAATGCAGAGCAGATTATCTTACATAGGAATTATGTAAAAAAATTTACGGTGCCTGTGTTTTGTCAAATAATCTGCTTGTGCAGTTAGGTGATTTACGATCTGATAGGGAAACGTTGATATTCGAAGACAGTTGCTTCTGGTTGTCAACCTTTGGTCGTCGGGTGTCAAAGGCTCTTCTGATGAGCATAATAATGGAAAGCTGGGATATGGATATCTGGGAATGGAAAAGTGGCACACAAAATAGCCAAACAGCAGTAGGTGATATTTACTGTACTTTTGAGCTCAATAAAGCTATATTTCCATTGTCACTTTATCTTCAAATAAACTTAGAAAATTTATTAAATTTTTTAAAATTGGAAAATAATTTTCTGCTTAATTTAGGTACTAAAACGGAATTAGCTCAATTTTGTGGAGCTTTCGATGTTAGGAGCACCATTGATGCTTAGCAGACGCTTATTTAAAAAAAAAAAATTGATGGTTCAAGCATTGTCTGATAGACATGGTAGGAGACATGTACGCGGCACGGTCTGATCCCTTCTAGGTACAATTGGGTATCCAGTGTAATGAGAAAGGAGACAGGTATTTGGCCCCAGTATGGAGTTACAGAGCTCTTCCGTGTATTGAAGCGTACTGAATGTTGTACCTAGGTCAGCCAGGGGTTAAAGCTATGTCCAGGATATAACTAGAGCACGCTGAGAGCGCATACCTCCGCCAAGTGAGCCAACGGTAGCAAAAATTCAAATTGGCTCTGAAACCATAATTTTCTTTCCATGAACTCCAAAATCTAATCATTTGTGCTATTTTATATTAATNTTTTGAAGATCCGTTCATAACTTTTTGAGTTATACTGTTAACAAACGTTATGACAAATATGAGTCAAACATACAAACGAACTAACCGATCTGCACCAAAATTTGATCATTCATGTCTTTTGCCATTACTAACAACTCCTATAAATTTCATAAAGATCCATTCATTATTTTTTGAGTTATTGTGCTAACAAGCACAAAATTAAAAACAGTGACACACGAACGAACGAACGAACGAACAAACGGACCATTACCAAAATTTGCTCATCTACTCTTTGTTATATACCTAACAACTCATGTTATTTTCATCAAAATCCATTAATAACTTTTTGAGTTATGGCATCGAGGAAAATGACGCAGAAAATAAACACACAAACGGATGGACATATCTTTACCAAAGTTTAATCATCTGTTCCTCCTAACATATCTAATAATCCCTGTAAATTTCATCCAAATCGGTTCATAACTTTTTGAGTTATCTTGGTGACAGACAGACAGATAAAGAGACAAACAGACAGACAAACACGACGAAAACATAACCTCCTTGGGGGAGGTAATAATACAACGAGTAAGATAGACAGGAAGTAGTGGAATTGGAAGGGGTGTGCTATGCCGTCATCAGGGTCGAGCCAGTCTACAGAGGCATGAAGTTTATTAACAGTACATTTTTCGTATTGTAAAGCTATAAACTGGCAATAGAAATAACTTCCTTCATCCTGTCAGCTTGAGTTGTTGGTGACAAATTGTCTACAGAGATGAGAATTGCAAGGAAGGAGAATATAACGCGATTTAAAGAGTGACGGTAATACCATCTTGAGGCTGGCTAATCATTCGCAAAACGAATACGCAGCAGAAACTCTCGTCTCACTAACACTTCCTCCTTTTATTCTCGTTTTTTAGAAGGTGTATACCACCAAAAACCATAGCTCAATTCATTCCCCATATACGGCACAGCTGCTTGCACCTGGGTATAGGTAACAACTGTGAACGCTTCGTAACTTGAGATAGCAGTAGACTTTCTCAGCACATCCTGTCGGTATCTCATTAAGTTAATGCTATTATCAATTGCACTCCTTATGTGTAGGTGTTGCGGCCACTTGAAAATGATATAAAGGATGTGTCAGTCGTAGTTTTCTTATTCCTTGGTTAGTACAACTAAACACAGCAATTATTGACGACAGAGAAAAGTGAAACTAATATCTCTAACCACTGCCTGCTCATATCAGCTCTACATATATAATAACGAAAGTCGTGTTCTTATTTATTTAGACTTATACTTACATTTTTCCTGTCACGCTCAATGGGAATAAGATAGGAAGCAAATAGGCAAATCTATTAGTTCTATGGGAATAAGATAGGAAGAAATTCAAGGGCTAAAGACTAGACAAATCTAGTAATTTTTTGGTCTACGTATTTCGGTACCATTTAATGAATAAGATAGGAAGAAATGCAAGTGCTGAAGACTAGGCAAGTTTATTAATTTTTTAATCAATGTATTTCGGTACCATTTAATGAAAATTTCTCTATACGGTAAGGCCATTATATTTATCCATGGGAATAAGATAGGAAGAAAATCGAGAGCTGAAGACGGTATCTAGGATGCGGGACTCCCGCTCGGGTACTTCTGCTGAGGGACCTGAGCTCGCCTGCATGACCGTAGTTGGACACATTCAAAGGGATATGCCATTTGACTGCGTCATATAACACTGTACATAGTCAGTTTTTCAGACAGAATGCTGAATTTGTATTTAAGAAGCCTTCTGAAAAGTAAAAAGCACAAGAGACTGCGGGAGTTTTCGTAAATTACTAATTTTCTGCCGTCATGTATAATGACGGCCAGGGCCACTGGTTTAAACAATAAACTGTGCGGGTGCTTAACTCCCTTTATTCACAGCGTGGTACTGGCTGCTATTTTTTTAAATTATGATAATTACGGACTATCTGTCCCACCCGCTACCGATATTTTACTGAGGCTGTGGCAGCCTGGTCCGCTGGCATTGTCAGCACCAATAGCACCGCATCTTCTGCAGAGGTCGGCTAGCTGTGTGCTGAAACTGCTGCGTCAGCCCGGTGCGCTGGCAGTGTCAGCACCAATAGCACCGCATGTTGTGCTGAGGTCAGCTGTGTGCTGAGGCTGCTGCGTCAGCCCGGTCTGCTGGCAGTGGCAGCTCCAATAGCACCTGCCAATATACTTAGACTAAGCTGATTAGGTCGCACCTAATTAGCATAAAATGACCTGCACGATCAAATTTGGCCATTGATTGGCTAGGTTCTCCCTGTCTTATTGCCCAGCAGGCTCTCATATCAGATCAAACACTAGCAGATTCAGGCCTCCATCCCAGGTAAATTTACGTTTTATAGATAATATTTAAGTATTTTCCTGCAACTGGAAAATGAGCAGTAATAAGCAGCAAGGTAAATGAAATTTACTTCTATATCCAACAACTGTCAGCATTAGCTTACCATATGTAGTGTTACCAACAAGGAGGTAATAGAGAGCAGCGCACCCTCGCTATTTATCCTACGGGAGCGTTGCGAGTAAACTTTTCCCTTAAACTGGCTGAGTGGCTTATCCAATTGGAGAGCGGCATTGCCTCACGCAGCTTATATAGGAAGGAGTAAAATTTTTACAGCCATTAACCATCGACTAAATTCCGACCAGATGGAAGTTTGTAAAGGAAACTTGTATCCTGTATACCATCTGATGATGAAAGTAACAGGGTGAGCACTGGGATATAAATCCTCAGACACGATTGTCTTTGCAAAAATATTGAAGAACTGCCTATCTGTATCTTCCTTAAGTATACGTGCTGACCACTGCCACTTCAGCCACTTTAAGGACTCCAAACGCCAGCTTCGATCACGTGACAAAGCCATGTGTTTGCTCGCCCAAGGAGTGCTTGGGCTTGCTCCTCCCATTAGAAGCTCCTTGGTTACCAACTGCAAGTTAAATTCTCAGTCTCATTGTCAGAGCCTTTGTTGTTGTCTACATACATACATACATACATACATACATACATACATACATACATACATACATACATACATACATACATACATTTGTAGTATAGAGGAATTTTGCTTCATTCTCAAATATGCTTCTGTTCGTGGCAATTGCGTTGAGCTTAGATGTCATCAGCTTTTACAGTGTATTTGCTATGCAACCATGCGCCCAACCGGACCACCAACCTCCACCCTTTTTTATTCTTATTGTTGGGTCGCAAGAAACGATCAGTGCCCAACTCTTGCAATACAACCTGCTGCTAGAAACAATTTAGCTTTGGAGAAGCTTCATAATATTATATTGCTGGTCATAAACAATTAAGGGACGCAATCGCACTCTTTATCTAAATATGCAATTACTTATTTGTACACTTAACAAAAAAGACACATAAACATTTTTTAAGCGGTTCCCTCCAATGGCTTCAACAACGTTACTACAACGGGGCAAGTTGACCGAGACGTTGATGATCGCTGCCGACACTACGAACAAAAACTGAGACAATTGCATCATCGAACTCCTTGTAGCCAGTAGTTTTCCCCTTATTTCATTATAAACTGTGGAATGAACTCCCGTCAGAAGTTGTCGGAGTGGAGACAGTCGACTCCAAAATAAGTCTAGACAGAGACTGGGAGCAGCATCATCCACAACCACGAACTTCTCTTCGCTTGCTTACCAATTCTTAACGGCTAAATCTTTAGAGACCACTTTATGTTAAATCTTTCATATTCTTTCTACCTTGGCGTCTCCAGATCCTTGCGGATCTCCTGCGAATGGTCGGGCTTGGCTGATTTTTTTTCTTTTCTGAGGTATTTTAATGATATTGCGCTGACATAACGGCAATAGCTCATTGAGGGTCAGATCTTGATTTTCGGTGGCTCTTCGGGAAAGGCCTGTTGGTCCGTCTACTTCTAGTTGTCTAATCTAATCTTCAGAGACAGCACCATCCGCTAGCTCTCTTGCTGCATTACAACTCGAACTTTTATCAAGAGATGCCATAAAGGTACGGTACCTGAAGATACCATACAGAGGCCGGATACTCAAATGTCCCGTAAAACTACCGTTACACATACTGTAGAGTTCTGTGAAGAAGTACAGATACTACTGCTCTGATTTTATCACTTCTTTATACCCATTTTCACAAAATTATGGCAAAACTTGAGCCATTATCTCTCTGTACATCTATCGGTAATTGTACAGTTATTGTAAACGTAACTTTATAAGGCGTTTGTGCATCCGGTCCCTGGTGTCTGGAAATACTACGCTGGAGGTATTATGCCATACTGGTACCTGAAGATACCTTCAGTAGCAATAGAGCAAAACAACCAGCATCAGAATAGTATTACAATACTCTAGTCTAAGGATGACGATACGGAACAGGTTAGCGCACGCAGAGAGCCCAAGCTGCCGTACACTCCAGGCAATAAGTGTATAACGCCACATAAGTTGTCACTTGTCCACTGATAAATAGCTATTTTACATTGTGTCTTCATTATCCAATTTGCGTCTTCAGAAAGCCCTGTAGCTTTTATGGTTGTAAAAAATACGTATCAAACTATCTACGAACTTTTTCAGGTTTCTGAAGTATAAAATTATAAAAGACCGTTGGCGTAGGGCTTGTAAAAGATCAAATGAATTCAACCCGGCAAATGACCGCATGCGTCAGAAGCACTGCTGAAGACAAGTTCATCGTCTTTAAAATGCAATAAATCAAGTGAGTGTATCCAGAGTTATTACTCTGGATACACTCACATCTGACATGACTACTCTAGTAAGTGAACTGTGCCCAAACACACCCGCTAATAAGTTGGCCCATCGATAGTATCGTGTGTACCCGGCCTTATATGTGTCCACAACTTTAGGAAGTGCGTATAGCAGCCAGGACCTTTTTGCATCGTTTTTGTCTAATGCTGAGGAGCAGCGAAAAACTGGCATTCTGTAGATGGAATCAAATGAGTGAATACCTCAACGTTTACGAGTGACCTGCTGAGCTCTGTACTTTGAAGCCGCTGCAACAAAAATTGGTTCAGATGCGTATGATTAAATGTCGACATAGAAGAACTTTTTAAAAAGATTTTTATAAAAAGAACTTTAAAGCATCGGAGCAACAAATTTCTTTACTTCCGGAGAAGGAATATCAAAGCAAGGTTTATACATAATACGCACAAGCCAAAAAAATTGCTCGGTAAAATTAGCAAAAACTATCAACTACTAAACGCTGTGTGTGATACAACAATATAACTGTTTAAATGACGCGTCCCACTCGTGGTAACTAAATTAAAAAAAAAAAAATACTTAACTAGTTCCCCACATCTATACTGTCTTACGGAAAGATGTCGTTAAAATTGGGGAATCCATAATTTTTTTTCCAATGATGCTGTAGTTTTGACGCTTAGAAGAGAACGGGATCTGTTAACGACGGCACAGCGTAGGTTCACATTTTGCAAACAAACGATCCGTTCGGGTGCGTGTCTGGTATGGAAAAACAACGCAAATACCCTAATTATTAAATATTAGGAGAATTTGGCCAAGCGTCATATTGATCATTGCCTTTTCTAAAGTAACTGGGGCATTCATACTTCAGATTTGAATTATGGTTGACAATGTAGCAATATACAGACAAAAGTAAAGTTTGTTTAGGACTAGTGCCTGTCTTACCATTGTTGAATGAGGTTGTGTTATGCTAGAGCTACGGGTCTCCTAGAAGGCGGTAATTATATTTGTCCGTCCACGAAAGATTACGAAAGCCGATTCCCACGGGACTGTGACAGAATGCATCATCCTGCTAAAATATACGTTTTGCAAATTTAAACTTACTTAGAATTATGAGAGATATTGAAAACTAGGGCACTTCTATATATGCGTAGTGTATAAGCTGCATGCCGTGTTAGTTGAGGCATTGAACAATTCTAGTGCAGTGTAACAAATGTACAAGAGAAAACTATACATGCAGCAATGCAATCAGAAGCATCGTAAGGAACAGTTCACAGTTTATGCTTTCATGATCAGAGGCCTTGACAATAAAATATAAAGACTATTTCTTGACTATTTCATTTCAGTATAGAGTACTTTTTCTTTTTTGTTACGGCGAAAAAAGACGCGTGCAAGGATGGAAGAGATAAGCAACACGTCCCGTGTCGTAATTAACTGATAGAAATAGAGCACTGCTATGCTTTTCTAATGCTTATCACGACTGACTTAATGCTTTAGCCGCTTCCAATTAACTAGGAGCTCGTGGAAACGAACAGCAAGGCAACAAACAATGAGTGTTTCCTATTTTAAATCGATGAGCAATTGAATGAAGGCAGCAATGATCATATGCTGCTGGCGCTGAGTTTGTAAGTCCAAAAAATGTTACTGAATTACGATATTCCAACAATGACTCGTTGGCTACCAGAAATAGGTGTGCTTAACACTGCAGATAACGGAGCATTGTTATTTTAACTCCATAATATGTATATCTGTCTTTTTATTCACACCGTATGTAAGTAGTCTAGTGTGACGAATGATATCCTTGTGTATGATATCCTTGTGTGACGCGTAGATACGGTATGCAAGTAACCAAGTGAGTCGTTTATACACAGTTTAAAAGTAGCACAGTGTGCCACGATACCTTGTAAATAAGTACCACAATATACCGCATATACATGAATTATATATTCTTCTCCCTAAGAAGCATTTAAAGCTACAGTTTGTCACAAAACACTACCATTACAATATCATATTCATAATAATATTCCAAACTGAATAATAATAATAATAATAATAATAATAATTTAAAAAATACAGACGTTTCCCACCCTGACCGACTGCTGTGTTGACAGAAGCCTATATACTTTGACTGTTATTGCCCCGAAATAAACACTATTGTTAGGTAAAAATGGCGAAACTTTTCCTCGAATTAATAATTAGTTGGATGACAAGCTTGGCATGAAACTTGGAAGCGCTTTATTTAAATCATAAGCGGGCAGTAGACGCAACGGACGGCTATCTGAGGCAGGCCCGGAGCAAAAAATAAATAAATCAGTAAATAAATAAATAAAATAAACAAATAAATAAGTAAATAAATAAATAAGTTAGAGTTCTGAAGCCTAAGGCTTTTTTTTCATTCAAGTGACAGTGGATAAAAGCAGTTGCATGTGCCCTATTTTGATTACAATCATGTGGATATTGATGAAATTCCTCTATATATTTCATTACGCAACGTTAATTATAAGTTTATTGAAAGTAATAGTAAAATGCTGTGTCTATAGAATAACATTCTTTTCAGCAAGGTCAGCATTCTATATAAAACTTTTACACCGCTCAGTTGCTGGCCTCATCAACCTCTGGACTCCTCGAGACATGGAGTTTATCCTCTACTCAGGTGTTTTATTGATATAAATACCAAGAATTAAGCCACGACCTTACGCCTGTATGGTATAACGGCTGCAGTTAAATCATGATAATAAAAATATATATTTACATGCATTAATAATGCAATTGAAATAAGCGATGCTATGATTTATTAAGATAAGTATACTGGTAAGTGGCCACACAAGCAAATAAAACGTTTTTTGCCGTACTGTATATTCCACAGTAAAAACTGACAAAGCTAAAAATTACAAGCTTATACATGTAGTGGTAATGTGTCCCTATTTCCAACGGCTTCTCTCCCATACGGCCACACGTCCGTACGAAAAAAAAAAGAATGACTAAAGCCCCGTCCACACAACCGCACTGTGTCCGGAATGCGTCTGTGTGACTTCGCAAAACGTGACGAAAATCACACGGCAGAGTCCACACTGTCGTTTTGTGGGCACAGTGTTCGAATCGTGCCGATAATCAGAACTTCGTTGCTGTGAGGCTTTAAATCAATAAAGTTATAGTTTTTGATACTACTAATAATTAATTTTCAATTATAAGTTAGATGAATTTACCAATAAAAAATCCCTCAAAATTAGATGCAATTTGTTTGCGTTATCTATCTAACCTCTCTCATCACTGATAGTTGGCTTCTTGCAAGTGACAAAGATGAGGTTTTGATATTATTTATTCTTTAGGTTTTTTAAGTGAAATAGAACGTAGAAAGCTTCACACTTTTCTGTTGTTTACAGGGATGTACGAAAATTTTCGGACGCTCTGTACTGGGTAAACTGAACGAAATACTGTAGTGTGAATCCAGCTTTAGAGGCATGTGCACACGACAGGCTTGTGTTCCTCGTATGTAGTGTAACACGTAAGTTCTCCAAAAACTGTTGTTAAGATGTTGGCCGTCAAGTTCGTTTGCTTGACAAGCGGTGACTAATAAAGTTTTGGATATTTCTCCAGGTACACGTGAGTTACAGTCCGCAAGCTGCGCACATGTCTAATGCTAGTACTGAAGAAGAAAAACATTACAACACTTAATGTACTAGTTATACGTGAAAAAAAAAGATTATAGAGCGAAGCCCTCTGTATTCGTAACCGAAATACGTGCGAAAATGTGCAGTCAACAGGAAACGTGCTCAAACGCAAGACGCTGCGATTTGCTGGGTGAAATCCGCTAAAACGCAACAGTGTGGACAGTTTCTGCGGTAGTGTGGATGGGACTTTAGAATGCGGACGCAGCGAAGCTGAGGCAAGACTTTTTCGTCAACTAGATTGAAAACTCCCAACCATTAGACAACTGAAACTCACTATAACATAAAATATATTACTGAAATGATTCTTTCTTTTATTGCATTCTTTAAGCAAAAAACGAAGACTAAACAAGTAACGAAGGCTGGTACAGCTAGGGTAAAGGCTTGTAGCAAAATAAATTATTGACTGCCTGTATGTGGTGCGTACTGCATGAGCTGCCAACTATGTAGTTGCTGCTATTTAGGATCAAAACTGGCGAAATTAATCAGTATTTCTGCTAATATTAATATGCCATTTAGGGTAGGTTCATTGTCAAATATTACTTTAAGCCTTAATGCAGTGCGCTTAATTCGTCGCTTTGGATCGAGTTTCAGTCATCAATCGGAAGCGAGCCGAGCTTGAAACTGCCAAAAATTAAATTCTGCGGTAGTTCTCCGGAAGAACTCTGATCTACAAATTGTCATAAAGCAACTATCATTAATTTTTTAGCATTTGTGCTACCCAAAACTCGCCTGTGCGCAAAATAAACCTCAAGAAGAAAGAGTATTAGAACAAAATTAATTAGGACGCTCTTAGTATTTACCCAATATAATTGGAGAGCAACTACAGTACTGCGTTGACCACAGTTTGCTGTAACAGTATCAGCGGGCAGTTGCGCATATACATCATAATTAGAACATAAAATTATACATAATAATGTATATAATTACAATTTACAGTTTGAATTGTAAAAGTGTCATATAACTCTGACGAGGTAATTAACCGTATCCGTCGTTAACTGCTTTGGGGCAGAATTAGTGATATTTTTTGAAAAAATAATTCAGAAGGAAACGAGATATGCACTTTGCGAATTAGCCGCATGATACCGATGCAACACGCTAGTCAAAAGAACGAGTATCGTCATCTTTTCGTCCGAATGAGTTGATGTGCCCATTTAAATAGCACACACATACAAAAATTTTGAGTTATGGATCCCTCCAGATATAATGATACGTCCGACAGTTAACTAACGGCACTTGCGGGGTAAACTGAACTGTCGGTAAACATTTTTACACCATTTCTTAGCAATCTCAAAGCCGAGTTTACAATAGTTCATCATAACTTTCGGACGAAAAGATGACTATACTCGTTCTTTTGACTAGCGTGTGGCATCGCTATTAAGTGGCTATTGTCACGATAGGATTGGACTGCGAAGGCGCGTTACCGTTGTTACACCACGCTTCGAAGAATGTAAATTTAGATATTGTGATACATCTTGATCATTTTTTAATAATCGGTAAACTATAGCAGTGAATAGAATTGTGAGTTTTGTTTTAGCTTTCAGGCAAATTTTTGGTACTCATTTTATTGTGCTGTACATTTAATATCTTGCTGTGCATTTAATAATGTCAAGGAATTTACTAGAAAAAAAAAAAAAACATGAGCTGGCTGAGCGTGGGTAACCCTACAGCATCGTTACAAGCATTGTTAATCTCGATAACAAATGAGATAAAAAAAGCAAATGATGTTAAGTCGTCCATCAATATTTCATCAAAAAATGCTCAAGAAGAAACCAAAAGGTGGTAAAAAGTAATTGCATCTGCTAAGTTACTCTTGGGATCAAAGCAAAAGATACGAGATAATCATTTCTGCAAAAAAATTTTTAGAAGCCATCAAAATTCACGTGTTACTCGTATTTCTCAAACAGTGTAAACGCACAGTTACATCAATTGTAATATTGTTATTAAAATCAGGGGAGGTAATTATCAGTTATCCTCCAAAGTAATTCTCGGGAACAATTCCAAAGAATGAATACTTTACGTGGGAAGTTCCTTAATGTGAGGATTTGACCTAAGCCGGCCAAGGATTAGAAGTCGGT